>VYZT01032674.1:0-62896 GCA_013400735.1 Pomatostomus ruficeps | reverse complement strand
GCTCTGAGCAACCTGGTCTAATGTAAGGTGTCCCTGCCCATGGCAGGGGATTGGAGCCAGATGGTCTTTAAGGTTCCTTCCAACCCAAACCACTGTATGATGTTTTCTGGCTGTTGTGTCACAGTGTCACACATCCTATTCTTTGGCTTTCCCCTTCCCTGCATCAGGAATTGTAAAAAGTTGTGCTGCACAGTAACTACCTCATTACTGGTTTTCCTTACATGGCGGTTTGACAAAGGGTGCCTCAGTACAAAAGAGACATCTGTAAACTGGAGGAGATTCAGAAAACAGTAATAAAAAGCACAATGCTCTTGGAAATCCCTGTAAGGCAGTAATTTAGAGCCCAGCTACTAGCATGCTAGGACAGACCTCAAATGAAATAAAAAGAAATTAATTTGCTAAATATCTCTAAAGTGGGCATGTAAAAAGTATTATTTTCTGTATGCTGTGTATGCTATGCTTGTGTAAACAGCCTTTTCCACTTGGGGCTATGTCTCTGTAATTATGTATTATTTGCAAGAAGAATGCGGAGCATGAGGAGTGAATATGTTCCAAATGTGTCCGAACCCTGAACAGGCAAAGGCTGTGATTTTAGCTCACTTTAGGGAGAGGAGAACAAGCCTATGCCTTTTGTTTATTCTTCTTGAGCTCTTTGTAACAATTGTACTTTTCACTGGAAGTGACTCACCTGGCAAAGAAGAAAAGAAACCCAGAAGAACCATTCAAGAAAGATACACTGCTGGAAATGATCCCCCCAAATTTAAGGCTTACAGTCCATTTGAAACCATACTCATATTCAGGCCCTTCAGGCTTCCCTAATTACCGAGAAGAACTATCATTCTTTTCTAAATGTGGTGTCAGCATTTGTTACAAGCAATCAGCACAAAATTATCCAAAAACCTTCCTGTGACCTATAAACTTGCAATTTGATATGCCTCACCCAATTTTTTTTCTGCAACAAGTGAATTTTTTGCATAGATTTTTATTGCAGAGACTCTTTAATCTACCAGGCAACACATAACAAGATCCCATGGCTGGAGGCAGAGATAGCTACGTTTCAGCTAGCAATAAGGTGCACATCTTAACAGCAATTAATTAAGCACTGAAATAAGTCCTGAGGCGATATGATGAATTTGTCACTTCTTGAAGTCTCTGAACTTTGTGTTTCCAGACATCATACGATACCTGAAATACAAAGTGTAGCCTTGGTACAGGAATTACAGGGAGGGGTAGTGTTACAGTATTCCTTAATGTCAGTGAGAAAACATGATCCACATCAAAACCTCTAGTTTTTTCTCTTTTCTTTTTTCTCTTTTTAACACACATAATGAAATTCATTCCTTCTTCCAGTATTAGCCGGTCTACTTCAGTGAAAATCAAGAGGCCACTGCCAACTTCTACCAGTAAATAAAGCCAAACTTTTAAAAACAGATATACAGCTAAATTTCAAGATGTCTACTGGGCTGTAGAGCAGAATTTTCAGACACACTGCCTCCCGCTCCTAATTTTTCGTGAAGTCTCTCTTTCACTGTCAAGCCTTCCATCTCTGGAACAATATATTGCTATTGAAATATTTAATGAGTCACTCTTAAATATCCCACAGGAACAACAGGACATTTATCTCATGCTGCAGAGCTGTATTTTAAAAATAATTATCTTAAAAAGAAAGCCCCATGTAACAACTGAAAAAAGCTCAAATGCCTTCCCCTTTCTGCTTCACAGAACTTTCTCTCTCTCTGCCTTTCTCTTTTCATTTCTCATTCACTCTTCACCCACGGGGTTATGCTGAGGTGACTACGAGGACGCCCAGGCTGAAACACTCTGTTTGCATTCTTCCGTTGATTTGGGTTGGCTACTCTCCCCTGTGCAGGCTTGGCAATGTGAAAAAGTGACCTTGTGGCAAACTTGGGTGTGACCTTCTAGAACAGCAACAGGTCCCAGCATGACTGCCTGGTCTCCGAAATCTTACTCCATGGAAAATTTGAGGCAGCTTATCCCATGTGCAATGACAAGCTTACGTTTATCTTAGGGCAGGAGCATGCATCCGTGGAGTTATCACAGCAAGACTAACTCATGGTGTAGCCACATCCTGGCTCCCCTGCCAGGACCTTGCCACAGAGCTCTACTCTGTGCCTTCTTGCTTTGTTAATGGTGGTGTGCCAGAGCCAGATGCTTGCTGTGAGACTTGGTGCTTCTGCTACTGCAGGACCTCAGCACCACCATCCATTTCTGCTGCTGCTGGGACTTCCATGACTCTCCTGCTCTAACTTCTCCTTCAGCTCTGAAGAGGCAAAAGGAGCTTGGAGCCGTTCTCTGAGATGTCACCTTAACCTGCTGCTGTGATGCTACTCAACACATGTAAGAAGCGGTTAAGAAGGTAACCATTGGATGTTGCAGCTGTGCAACTTTTCATACCACGAGTGCAGCTGTCAGAAGACTTCAGGTGTGTGGATTCAAGCATCTCCATTTTGGGACCAAACCAAACCTCTGTTTTCCTAAGGATAACATCCAGTACAAGGATTTTGACAGTAAGGATGATAGCTGAGTCAGAGGTTCTTGCAAAAGGGTTCTGACGCGCCAAGGAAAGTTACAGAACCTGCACCACCAAACATGAGCCAGACACAGCTCACAGAGCATCACTCTGTGTGACCCTGGGTGCTCCTCTGATCTGGGAGATATTCCCAATGCAGGATATTAGATCCCTGTATGGACCGTTCCCTTAAGAGCCAGACTCACTGATCCTTTTGGATCCCTTCCAACTCAGACTATTCTGTGATTCTTTGATTCTGTGATTCTAAATACTTGGCTCTGCCTGTGCAGGGAGTGGACCCAAAGATGCACAAACCTTTGGCATACCTGGTCACTGAATTGTGTGTCCGAGACTGCTCGCAGGACTGGATTTATCCTCTGTTTTTATCACCAACAGCCAAGTCACCTCAGCCTGAGCTCCACAGCCCTGCCGTGTTGACACCGGGGTTTTCAACGCACTCTTCATGGGCTGGGCGAGGCTGGCCTTTGAAAGCATAGAGAGACCTTCCAAGCCTGGAAAGCTAGTTTAGAGGAGAGGGAGGACAATATATATATTTCTGACGGCTCAGGATGATGAGGATCTTCCAGGTTGTGCTGTATTTTGGACTAGTACCCACACTGGTCCGGTTTCATCCGTGATCAGAGGGGAACTTTTATCTCTGCTGAGGTGTTGTTATGCACATACACATACCATACTAGACCAGAAATTGTTGTATTCTGGGGGTTTTTTTCACGCTCTGGTGCTTCTGACAGCCTGAGGCTGGCATGCAGGTGCCAGAGTAGACTGGCTGTCATTGGTATGTCACACAAACAGTGCTTTGACCTGTTCCTTCCCACTCCCCAACCCACCCACACGCACTGCTTTGCTTCTCATCAGAGCAAAACAACAGAGATGAAGCAGCTGTGAAATACACCTGCCCTCTATCTACAGCCCTGATCGATTACACACATTTAACTTGGCAATATAGACTAGTTATGCTGTAATATAAATACATTTCTTTCCTCTACCCACAACTCTGGATCAATCAACAGCTTGAAACAACAGGAGGGAAATGAAGTAGTAATGTAGAGGAAAAAAATAAGAGTTGATGTTGTAATCAGCCAACTAAACACCATTAGGACATACTGTCCTGCTCAGTGGGCGTACAGCTGCACTGGGCGATGACCAAATCTATTAATAGGCTGTGCAGAGCTCTTTGTAGTTCTAAGAGCAATGCTCCTCAAATGTTGAGCCTAGAGTTCCTTCTCTGTAACTTAAATAACCCCCTTGTGGTGTATAGTTACAGTAGTTGACTCTTCAGCAAGGATGAAAAGTCTGACTTTAGTCTCTTAAGAATAGAGGCAGGAATCCTGCTCTTAATTTTTTTCCCAGACCAGAAGGGGGAAATAATGATGAGACCATAAACTTAGTCCTAATGTGGACAGGAGATTGCCTATAGAGTATCGGAGTTGTTCTAGGCTTGGTGGCAGGCATGGGGAGCAAAGATTGGGGTGGAAAATACATAGTTTGATTTGTTGTTGCTGTGGAAAAGGACCTGTTGCATCCCAGGTTCAGGGGACTGGGCTGTGACATGCCTGCAGTATCCTACGTCCTGTGGACCGGCACACTTCCCACATCACTCCACAAACTGGCTGGCATTTTAGGATCATATGCCTCCTGACAAGAAGCATGCACACCTGCACAAGAAACCCTGTAATTCCTGTCTGCAACTTTACAGTAACAAGCAGAGACTTCCAGCCTACAAGTTATTTCATTTTAGAGACATTTAAAGTTAAAGAAAATTATTTCTACCTCACACCCAAAAGACACAGGACGGGGGAACATTGCAGATCAGACGTTTAGCAGACTTAGAAAAGGTATCTCCATGTATCAAGGTACTGGTGAGCCATTACTCCATAAAAATATCTGTAACACCCTTGGGCTGCTCCAGGCTCTTTCCCCTACCATAGACTGGTTTGTGGCTGGAGCCAAAAGCCAGTGCTGCAGCTCTATGATTAATTCTCGTCTTCCCCACGACTGAGGAAGGGACTTGAGGTCCCTGGAGGCAGTGGATGCTTTCTGCAGGACATGACCCCGAAGAATTGGAGTCTGGTGAATGTCTGGAAAGCTGTCTGAAACTCAGGGGTGAAATCGTGCTTGGTGGGAAAGAGCAGCAGCAATGCGGGAGAGAAATGCTCGAGGGAGAGGGTGTACCCAGAGAACAGTGGAGGAAGCATGTGTGAGGCACCAGCTGAAGAAACAGGCAGCAGGGAGGTGGTAAGCACTTGGGAACGAATGCTGGAAACAACCAAAGGCAAAGCACTATGATGGAAGGAGAGGTGAAATGAGGGCTCTCTCTGGAAACAGCCCAGGGACAGCCCTGCATGGGGTCAGGGGCTATCTGACTTGTACAGTGAGGGTGGTTCAGCCACTCCAGGCTGGGAAAGCCTGACTGCAGCTTCCGGGGCTTGGTGGGGCACCTCTCCAACTCAGAGTAGAGCTGCCACCTAAGTCATCTTGGGCTTGGCTGTGTAAATTTATTTATTTAACTGAATTGCCCAAGCCAGGAATCGAGTCACCACTGACAAGCGTCAGTAAGGATTTTGCACCTTCCAAGGTCTCCTCTTAGCCCACCAGCAGCGGCAGGGAGGGCTGGTTGGGGCAGGAACACAGCAGGCTTGCCATCCCTGTCTGGGGCTCCTCCCTCAGTCAATGGAGCAACGGGGAGGGGGTGCAGCCTTCTGGCAATGACTCAGCCCACCAAGGAGCAGAACTGCCTTCATGGAGGTGCATGTTTCCCTGCTCTGACTATAGGAAGAGCCTAAAGCAAAGACAGCCTGTAATTTAAGGATCACAGCCAAAAAGCTCAGAGTGAGAGAGGATGAGTCTGGATATCCATGTAGATGGAGGATATATGTAAAAGTTAGCATGGCGTGGCAGAGTGAGAGTAGGTGAGTCATCTCAGGGAGAACCAGAGCTGACTGTACAATAAGCACCACTTCTTGTGTAATTATGAATGCACATGAAGTGGGAACTGTGTGTTGGCTGTGTCTCCCAGTATTGCACATTTCAGTTGCTCTCTGGAGCAACTGGCTGTTGGTATTAGTTTTAAGATAATGCCGGGAAGTAGTGAATGACAAAGCATTGCTGGCAAGCTATCATGCTGTTAAACAACCTCTGAGAAGCACAAGTTAAAAATTCCTTTACTGTATTAATTTGACATTGCAATTTAGAGATAAGGTTTTCCAGGAACACAAATGAACCTGCATCCAGTTTTATTCATAAGGTTTATTTGAAAAGAAGTGAGTATTACTTAATATTTGTATACAATTCTCCAGCTTCTTAGTTGATGAAAAGCTAGGTCATTTCTGTTTCCAGGGCTAGACATAATATTTTGGCACACGCTGTTGTGTTTTTATGATAAATCCAACACAGATACACTCTAGTCATTTTGGACTGTAAAAATATTTCTGAAGGCAGCAGCAAGGCTGCCTAAAACCAAGTCAGGATGAGATTTCAAGGGCAGTTTTTTGTTCCCTCTTCTCCTCATGGCTGTTAGTACTACCAAACAGCACATTCCCAGTATAGTGGTTTCTTTCTGTCCTTTCTCCCGTGTTTCCTGTCACAGGTGCATTGCCAAGGCAGAAGTGTAGAACTTACATCATGCAGCAGCCAAGCAGCCTTTGCCTCTCTCAGGTAAAGCCCCAGAACAGCAGTCACCCCTCTGTCCCCATGAGCAGGGACCTCTGTCCCACCAGGTGGCCATGAGGGGTGTTTCAGACCCCAGAGCCGATGTAGAGGGATATGCATGGCTCAAAACTTGCTTCTTCCTATCACGTCCTGTTGCCATGGTTGCTACCTCAGCTGCCTTGCAAAAGTTTTCAGTGCACAGGGGGTAGAAATGCTTAAACCTATGTGGGTGATCAATGGAAATGTGTCAGTAGGTGGGTGAGGGAACATAATGGAGTAAGCAGCAAGCATTGTAGGCTGTGGATACCATGGAGAAAACACAGGCAGTAGAGTGAGGCAGAGGATTTGAGTTTGTCACACATTTTGCCTCTGTTTCACCTTCCTTTCCTTTCTTTCTTTCCCNCCCCCCCATTTTTCATTTGCTGTGATAATGCAAGTGGAAAAGAACATCCAGACCCATCCATTCTGCCTTTCAGGACACTATTTTAAAAATAAAACACACTGTACCAGTGTTTATGTGGAGAGCATCATGGATAAATATTTTTGCCATGGATTCATTTCCTATCAGGACCTGTATTAATAATAACTATACAGGTCTAATTGTTAGTGGTCTCCTCTTTCAAAGAATGCTTTGTTTAAATGTATATTGAAGACTTGTTTTTACAATGGCTTTCTTCTCTTTAATAGGATTTGATGTATTGGCTGTGGTATAGCATGCAAGTTGTTTGTATAAAGCTTTAAAATTTATTTCTGAATGCTACTATGTAAATACTGCATGCATGGAATTGTATTATTTTATTGTGAATCTGAAGTTTCCTGTTCTATACCATAATACGACTTGTTATTTTTCCAGCACACACATTACCCTGCATTCAACTTCTGCACAAGGTAGAAGAACTCAAATTAAATTTACAAGCACACCTGAGCAAAGCTAGTTAGCTGTGGACGGATCATGTTTCTGTGATTAAATAATGTTGGCTATTATAACATATTGCAAGAAAGTGCTGCTATAAATCCCTGTCTCGGTTTATTTCCAATGCTTCATTGTACTGTAGAAACTCTTCTATACTTTCTAGTAATAGACATGGGACTGAGTCACCCTGAGCAGATGTGTTAGATGCTGACTTGGAGGAGATAAGGGTAACAATCCTGCTCTCCCCTGAGCTTTCCCCTCAAGGACGTTCCCATGCTACACAAACATTAATAAATTGATCTTCATTGCATCTGACCACAGACGTTATTAACAGAAGAAATTGGTTCCCAGAAATATTTAGCATTTTGCTCAAGGCCAGAGAGTAGGTCCATGGCAAGGAAAAAAGAGCTGGAGACCTTCACTTATTTCAAGTTAATGTTTAACATTAGCATGTAACACGGTGTGCTGAAGGCACGATGCTGCTGGGTGTTCACATCAGAAATGGATGGGCTGTGGTGTCAGAGCCTACAACAAGGCCCTGCTGAGCATGTTGGTCACCACCACGTACCCCTGGGGACCTGTCAGGGCAGCAGGTCCCAAGGGTTTGAGGGACTGTCTCCTGCCCACCTGTGGAGATGAGAAGTCCGTGGCTCCAATGTTATCTTCACTGGGACATGTCAGTAGATCTCTCAAGGGTTCAGGAGGATCTCTTGGGGTTCATATCTACCCAACTCAGGGAACAGAGCCGAGGAGGACCTGGTCCCACAGTCATCCAGGTCCTGCTGCAGCTTTCTTTTTGGTGGAAACAAAGGTGGCAGAAATAAATGGGTGGCTGGTGCATACTCAGCTCTGAGCTGAAAATATACTATGGCCAGGACATACATCTGAGGCTCTGTCCAGAGCTCAAGGTTTTTACAGGTGGCTCTGACAGTTTTGCATTTTATTAAGATTTCTCATTTACCAGTCATTTACATTTTTGCCAAAATTTGAGCATTGGGAGTAAAGTTTTCCAGTCCAGGTGTTTGCCTGAGGCTAAATTATTTCAGATATGATGGAGAGGAAAGCTTTGTGTAGTTGTTTCTCATGGCCAAGACTTAGATTGAGGGAGAAGCCTGGTTTGCAAAAAAATGATATGACTTACCCTTTGAAACTCTCCAGTGCTTTGTGAATGTAAAGTTAATTGTACGAGAGAAAGGGAAACAGAGCAGAGAAGGAATTGGGCTCTATGGGCACATCTCAAATTGATGGTTACTGTAGGGAAGAGGGGTGGAGGGCCTGGGTGAGGTGGACTGACACAGGCAGTATACCATGATTAAAACTGAAAGAATGAGCCCAAAAATCCACAGACTCCACAGAACTGGACTGAATTTTTGAGATTGGGGAAAGTTTGCAGTGGGCCAAGTCCTAGGGGGTGAGACAGAAGGGAGTAAGGACAAGGGTAACCATTTAAAGTTTTGCACCCAAGAGAAGGCACAAATCCATAGCCTGGACTGGGCTGGTTCCTAAATTTCACCAGTGCACTGCCATCAGTGTTTAAGTGTATAACCACTGATGACAGCATGTTTCATCTCCCACGTCCTGTAAGAGCTGGCTCTCACCCCACAGGTGTGGTCTTTTAGCTGCCTTGGCAAATCTCAACATCATGGTGTTCACCCTGCTGATAAGTCATGTGGATGTCATGCAACAGTACTTAACTCCCTTTAATCTTGCCTTTAATTGCACATACGTACTTGGAGTTTCTTCATGTATTCAAAATCCTTCAGCCTCATACTGTACACTAGAAAAATATTTCTCAGCTGGCAGGCACCTATTTCAATCTGTTATTTTCCAGTATATTCCTAATTTATACTATGCTCTTTGAATCCTGGAATAATTTCTTCTTGGGATTTTCTGTAGTGCTTGCCACTGCAGAACAAGAGCTCCCCAGCCATTAGCTGGTTCATTTTAGCAGAACTTTTCTGTGATGAGATATCATGATACTGTCATATGGCAAATGGGCACCTAAGTCAGCACTGCAGCTGCCAAGTTGGAACCCACCGGGACTTGATTTCTTAGAGCACTTTCTGTATGACATGATGGTGTGAATCACTGAAGTGTCTCCCTGCCCATCTCAGCTGAGACTGGAAGCTCAGCATTTCTGCACACCAAACCACTGGGTTTGGAAGTCAGGAACCTAGAAAGTAAAAGGACACAATCTGAACCCATCTATGAGAAGCTTGGATGAACAATATTTCCCAGCTCTCTGGAACAAAGGATTACATCCAAGGATGTAATTTTGTACTTTCTGTGTCCCACAGTCCTGTTCCTTATTCACTTCTAGCTTTTGGAATAACATGAAGTAGAGATGCTTCCATAGCCACAAAGTGGGTCTAATTTGTATACTGAAGGAAGGAGCTGTGTGGGAAAATACTGCCTGATCAGACAATCCAAACTGTGTCTGTATGTAAGGGAGATGTATGTATTCTTGTATGTATGGGAGATGAATTAAGGTATCAAAGGTAATTTTAAACTAATGTTTTCTGACAATTGTGTCCTGTTCTGCCAAGCTTATTAGTATTCTTTCAAAGAGGAGGTTTGATTTGTTTTGGAATAAAGCTTTTTTATTCTAATTATGCATAGGAAATAGCTAGCTCTGTCTTTCTTACAAAATAGTGTTGCAAATGGTAGGGTGCCCTTCTCTTGACATTCCTCACCAACTTGGGTTCAGCATTTGAAGATGATAAATGGGCATCAAGCTCAGCATTTCTACCACCTCCTACCTGCTTTGACTCTTGTTTCATTAGAATTTCAGCAATGTGCTCGTTCATGGCAGATAACCTCCTCTCCCTCTCCAGAGTGCCTATGAGTGTGTAGGGGGTGAGGGAATGGGTGCATTTCTCATCTCCTCAGCATTTATTACATTCCTCTTTCTCTACCTCCTCTGCAGCAATAAATCAATGCTACTTGTTATTGTCTACTCCTTGGGCAGCATCTCAGGGGGAGAGGCAGGCTCTCCTGACTATAATGTCATGTGTTTTATCAAATGCTGAAACAAGAGTAAAGATCCAAAGTAAACCAGTCTTATTTTGGCAGCTTTTGAGGTGAAGGACCCTATCCAAGTCCTGCCAGCTGCAGGGACAACCAGCCCCAGCCTTAAGTTGCCTGCACAAGCAGAAGAGGACAGTGTGTCAGTGGAGCAATGTTTCTGTTTTTACTGTGGGAAAGAAAATTTAAAGTTTCTGGTGCTTATGGCTATTTCCTGCCAGCAGGCAGCTCCAGGACTGGGATGCTGGCTGAACATTTCCTGTATGTGTGTTGAGATGGGTGCACACTCCTTGCACTTCTGCCACTTGTTAAGGGCAAGTAAAGCCCTAGAAATACATTGTGGATGAAGTAAAATACAGCCTGATTATTGTTTACTCTATCAAGAGCAGAAGTATACACACTGGTACCGGGAGAAACTGTAGATGTGGCACTTGGGGACATGGTTTAATGGTGGATTTAGCCACCTGAATGATCCTATGATTGTAAATTAAAAGCATCTTCGTAGTGGGACTGTGGCTTGCAGCAATTCCCCGGAGAAGCTTTGCCCAGAAAGCCTCTGCCTTCTGGTTTTGTTGCCTGCTTTCTAATCATGGCAAACTGTTTTCCTTCACGCAGGTTTCCTGATTTTCTCCTGGAAAAAAAGTCTTCCCACAAACCTGGCCCAACAACCAGGCATTAGATGTTCCCTCCCCTCTCTCTACTGAGAACACCTTGAAGAGATGGGCTGGAGAAATGATCATGAAAGAAATTGGTGTGGTGGAGGAGTGGGTGAGAAAGGCAGGCACATGACTTCTAGAATAGAGGTGTTTGGCTGACCTAAGCCCAGAAGCACAAAAAAATACCTAACACACCTGCACAGGTATCCAGGACCAATTTACACAGGCAGGTTTAAGCTGGGGTTGCAGCTGGAATATTTTCCTTCTTAACGCCTTCTGATGTTAACTGGGGTAACTCATCTGGGAACCTTCAATGCAGAAGTTACTGAAAGGGTTTGCAGGGAGATTCTCAGGGTTTAAGTGCCAAAAAAGGCCCCCTGACACATTAGCATGTTTTTCTTGTGGCTTTGTAGACGTATTTTGTGTTTTCTTTCTGCAGTGGCAAAAGGTGTACAGTTAGATCCCCCCTCAAGCAAGGAATGCACTTTTATCAAACCTTGGTTTGTCAGCAACAGCACTGGTAATAGCATGCACACACATGCACCTCTTTCTCTATGTCTTCCCTAAACTTTGACTAGTTTTTTATTAAAATGGCTGCCTCAAGCTACTGAAAAAATAACAAGATGTGCAGGATATGAAAAAACCCCACCAACTTCAATTCAAGCTCAGATTCCTTCTCCTGCTCTGATTTCACCATTTCTTCCTGCCCCTACTCTGGTTTCCAAGGGGACAGGCAGAGGTCAGGATGCTTTTTTCAGACCTTTCAGGGAAGATTATGTCCTTGCATCAGACTTCATTTGGGCATAGCCCCCTCTGCCAGGGGGACTGTGAGGACAGCTTGTTCTGCAGAGAGGCGGGCCTGACATGCAGAAAGGATCCATCTCTTTCATGCTGCTTTTCGAGGCTCCAAAATCTATTGAGGATAAGCAGGTAAAAAAGTATTACATGCAGAAAGGGGAGGGGTTCTTTTCTGTTTTCTTCTTTGTTTCCCTTTCATAAAAAATATCTCTCCAGCCTTCAGGCAGTTGTCAGGGCGTGGACTCTCATTACGATAGACCTCAGATGGGTTTGCAAATACAGCACAGACTTTGAGGCAGAGCTCCAGTTCAAGAGCCCTCCTTGCCCCATGGCACGTTGGGAGGGGGTAGAAAAGGGACAACCTGGTATGGAAATGGGGGAAGAACAGCTTGGGGACAACTGGGTTTCGCCTGTAAGAAAATGGGTTTTGAGGACACTGTGGCCACTCCTGGAAAGGAGAGGTCCTCACAGTGCTCTGGCCTCTCCTGCCTGCTGCATCTGGGGGTCTCTCAGGTGTCCATATCCTTGAAACTCACCTGGTTTGGTGAGTTGGTGGTTTCTCTTCCTTCTGAGGGCTGCACTGCTGTTCAGCTTATCTCTGGCTGAAGGAACCCATCTAGACACTTGACTATTTAAGTCAGAATGAATTAACCGCAGCCTACATCTGATTTTTCCACAACTCTCTCACTTGCTGATTGTAATTGCTCTTTACTTGCTTTTATAATTTCAATTATATAACAAGCAAGCTGTACAGTAGCTGCACAAATTATCTGTTAATTTTATTTCGTTTTTAATCATTAGTTGATTTCAAATAATTCCATAGCTGTGATTGCCATAGTCCTGAGAGAGCAGTGAGTTTCTTTCAACAGGTGGACTTTCTCTGCATACTGTCTACTTATGCTGGGCACGAGTTTGCCCGTTTCCTCTTTAGAGATTATTATTTCGATCTCATAATGCTGACCAAACATCCCTAATGTGGACAAAAGGATTTCAGGGTTTATGCAATCAAATACTGTAGGGATATCCAGCAGTGTGATTGCAGGCAGCAGCCAAGAGCAGACCATTCATCACTGTCACCAGGCAGTGTTTCTGTTTTACATGCCAGTTAGATGTTGCACTGGAAGAAGTCCAGGATCTTGCAGGATTGAGATGGAAATAGGACCAGCCCTTCTCAAGGGTTTTTATCATGTTCAAGGTAGAGCAAGATCAGATACTAGGTTATGTTGAGAGAATTTGCTTGCATAAAGCAACAATTAAATAATGATAAGATTTAGTTGGAGGTTAAATGTCTCTTCTGGAGGAAAGCATGGATGACCTCATACTTTGGCTTTTTTTTTTTTTCTCCTAGAAAAAACAGAAAGGGAGAATGGCAATGGAGATTTCTATTTGAGACTCTCCCCTATTTCTGTTGTGTAGAAGGGGTTAGAAGGGGTTGAATAGGGAGGTAGAGAATATTGACTTGCTGGTCAATAAGGGGCCTGTATGGAGCCTTCTTTCCTGAAATGTCACATTGGATGGAGAGAGTTTTCTGCAAGAAGCAGGCTGAGAAGGATGCATAACAGAGACATTCAAGACTGACAAGACTATCCATGGCTCAGAATAATGTAGGAAGTGTAATTAAGGAATCCATTGACTGAACATATGTGGATAGCTTTCAGAATGAATAGATTAGGGTAAGGTATATAAAAGAGAGCAGGTTTTAATCCCTCAAGCAAGGAACTTTGGTCCATAGCAGCTATTTTAATCTTGTTCTGAATTCATACTTGTTTGTTTTCTTTAAGGAGAATAAATTCTTATTGCTTGGTAAATACTAAATTGCATCTCTTAAATAAGGTATGGCTGCTTTAAACTACATTCTGTTATTTTTGTTAATGTTAGCCAGGAACAGAAGAGGTCCTAGAGGATACACAGCATGGGAGGCCTCTGATTTAAATGGTATATGTTTATTTGGAAACATAACTTTAATCATATTTTTTTAGAGCAGGAAATGGTGAGTGATCCACTCCTTTTTCTGTTGTTTTTATTATTTTGTTTATGTTGGATTCTACTCCCACAGAAAATGGAATTAAATGAAAAGTGAAATACACTTATTTTACAAGGATGCATTTGTGAAAATGATGCAATTGAATTGATCTGGTCACTTGGGTTTTCAAGATTTTAGATGAATACAGCTGATCCTCTCACCCCAGAGTGTAGAAGTGGGAAAAAAGTGCTCCTGGTTAACCAACTCTCAGATATACTCTCAGACTAAATAAGATGGCAGACTGAGCTTTATCCATCTGTCAGATATCCATGTGAGTTTATCTGGATGCAGATTAGCTGTGCCGTGGGTGCAGAGACCTGGGCTAGCTCAGTGTAGCATGGTTGATTGGTTCAGGTGCAGTGTCATGTGAAGGCAGCATTAGGATTTTAAGGTCAGGGAAGGTTCAGGAGGTGTATGGTTGTGTTTGCACTGTAGTGAGCTTAAGCTCATAAACTCTGTGGGGCCCAGCCTGTTTCCCTGCACAGCTGCCCAAGTGTCTGGTGCCATATATTCCGGGGTGTGCCTTCTTCCAGAGGACACACTCTGGCTAGCAGCTTTTACTATTATTATTATTATTATTATTAATGTCCTCATTGCAATACCACAAGTAATACAGAGGACACTTGAGCTGAATAAACAAAGCAAAGAGTTTTGTTTCAAAAACTAGTTGAGCAGACCCAGAAACTTAGTCCATGACTTTCACAAATTCAGGGTTTTTCACCTTTCCTTAAAATTGGTAAGTGAACTTAGAGTGCTTAGTACAAAAATTATTCTTTCATTATAACTCAAGTTGTTTGATTAAATGTAGCAAATCCAGGTTTTAGCATGTGTTCATCACGAATTTAGATAGGCTTATTTTTAAAATAAGCCAAATTCCAATTTAAAGAAAAAAATGTCAATTTACACTTTTTTTTTTTTCCTCGCCACAGGCAGATCATGCATTTGCAGGAATTCCTAGAGCACATGAGTTTCTATGTTTGCCCATGTTTTGTGTCACTGGCAACTTTTATTTTTCTGGCTTCTTTGATTTTTAGTTTTCATGAAAAACATGGACTTCTGTAAGATGGGCTCTACAGGTAGACTAGGAAAAATAAAAGGACAATAAAACAAAACTGAAAGGAGTAGTAAAAAAATAACGACCTGAATTATCTGTGCTTGCTTTCTGTAACATTGTGAGACTGTTAGAATCCATTTATCTTTCACTACTGATCCTTTACTAGAGGGAATGTCGGATTATCTGACTTCTCTGATATATCCTTTCTCTCCCTCTTTCCCTTCATTGGCTAGAGGGATTGGTGATGGTCAGAAATAGTCTAAACATCAATTACTCCAGCTTCCCTCAGGAAATGGAAACAAAAGCACACCCATTCAAACATTTTGAACTCTCTTTTAAAGTCCTGCAGAAGTAGCGGAGTGCTTGAGGTGGACTTTCTTAACCTGTCTAAATCAGGACTCTCTTCCTTGACATAAATCCGGAAAGGAAAAATTCAATCTTTTGCTAATTTGTGTAGGAACTTTGATGATGATTTGCCTAGAGACATTTAAGTGGTACAACATGAAATAACAGAAACTAAAATTAATGGAGTTGGAATGGGATTGCATTGTGAAGGGCCCCCACATATGGTTACAATTTAGTGTTTCCTCTGTATCTGACAGGATCCTTACAGAAAGAATGCTTCTGAGGAACTGCTACTGCACCCACCATGAAAGCATGGAGAAGGAAACCTCACCCCACGGTGTCTTTTCACCATTCTTTCTCCTCCCATGGTGACTCCTTGTGGGTTTTTTTTGCCCTCGAAATTAAACACAAGTCTGAGTTTGCTCTCATAAGCTGGCTTGTCCATTGTTCATGGTATAGACCTTGAGGGCAGCACTGGGAGGTCTCCCTATTTGGAAATAGTTGATATACACTCCATGAGGCCAGTTAAGTTGCTCACACATTGTACCACAAGCCACCTGAGACGCTGTGAGACAGCTGAGGTGTTCAGGATGATCTGGCAGACTTGGCACAGTATCTACAGGAGGCACATGTCCACCTTGAGAGGCAGCCAGAGACCAACCACATCATTGCAGGACAGCTCCAGTGGCCAATGTTTCAGAAGACACAGCACACACTTGGAGTCTACAGATGAGCCAGGCGCCTGAGTTCCCAGTGTAGTCACCTGAAACCCAGTCAGTGCAGTCAGCAGCATTGAAAAGCTACACACGGAACCAAATGCTGGGGTGCAACTCAGTTGCCTAAACACAGGTATCAATTTTCTTTCGAGATGTCCTCCCATATTTCAGGTATTCACATGGGACTGGCAAATATGATTTGAAACTACTGGCTATTAATAGTATCTAGGAGGAGCAGCTAGACACTGGGTAGGATACTCAAGCCAACCAGAACCTACGTTTTGGCAAACAAATCTCCAGGTCTAAGGAGAGGCTCATGCTCTGTGGAATGATCAACAGATGATTCAAGTTTAAAACCAGCCCAACAGTTCTAAAACCAGCTTAAGAAAGCTCCAACTTGGCACCTCCTTTGTTAGCTGTGATGGTGCCTCAGCACACAGCGTGAATGAAGAGCTTGTGCGTCACAATGCTCATGAGTCAATTTTTTGCCAAATTCTCTCTTCACCTTGCAGACAGAGGCTACAACCTCCAGTTAGCCTATGGCAACCACTGACCGACAGGTTGGCCTTGCTGGAATGCCAGGTAAGCGGTGTGTCACGTTAGCACAAACCTGGCTGGATACAAACCTCACTGAAATGGTGAACTTGTGCCGAAGTATTAATCTGTCTTTCATTTCACTATTTCCACTGCTCATAATTATTACCATTGGCACGAACAGTGAGTTATCCCCCTTGCTCAAGCCTACAATGAGTCTGACTTCTTCATAACTGTGCTTAATTGTTGCCAGGGTTCCCTGTAGGAGCATTAGCCTGCTTAATATTACATGGCTTGAGAAAATTAAATGATCAATATCAGGTTAAGAGCACTCAGTTGTTGTTTCTTGGCTCTTGTAATTGCGTGACAGAAAAATAATTACTATGTTGAGTTTATTGCTATTCTCATTGTCCTCAGTTGGTGATTTTGTTGTTCAGTTACAGACATGTCTGATTTAAATTGTCTATAATATTGCTGTCTTAGAAGGAAATAGAAAGGAAAGGGGAAGGGAAAGGAAGTAGGAAAATTAAAGGCTGATCTAAGATTAACATAGTGTTTACTCTAGCTCCTGGCAAGGACTCTTTCTAAAGGGAGACTCCCAAAGCAAAAATCATCTAGAGTGAACTTGTTTAAAGTGACACTGTCAACTTCAATATCATACTTCAGGATTTTTGGTTTTTACTCCATGTTGTTATAAGTAACACCCAAACCAATTATATCCCACTAATCCCATTGGAACACTTCAGATTACAGTTGTGAGAACAGAGAAAAAGGATTTATTTCTATGTTTTGGTTTGTTTTTACTGCAATTCCTAGCACACTAATTTCATACTCTGAGTTGGAAGGGACTCACAGGGATCATCGAGTCCAGCTACTAAGTGAATGGTCTGATATGGGGACTGAACCCACAATCTTGGCATTATTAGCACTCTGTTCTAATAAGCACAGTTCTAACCAACTAAGCTGATCCATGATCATCAACTTGTATGGAAAGCTTACACACAAAAAGGATCATGTGGATTTGGGCCATGCCCAAATCTTCTGTAATTTCTTAATAGGTCTTCTTCCTGTTGTTTATGTAGTTTTTTGATAGAGTAACAGGAGAGAAAAAACCACCACCAGTTGCTTTTGAAACAAGATTTTTAAAACCAGCAGGGGAAGTAGAAAAACAGAAATCCCCACGAGTCCTCTGCAGGGAGGGGTCAGGGTCCTTGCTTTCAACCATGCAGAACAAGCCAGTCCCTAGTGAAAAGATGCCTACTGCCTTCAGAAGCCAGTGGGAGTGGGCTGATAAAGAGATCCCTTTAACTGTGGTGCTTATGAGTCACTGGTGTCAGCGTTAAGACATCCTGGAAGAAAGAGGGGAAACAAAACTGGTTATTCACTGCCTTTGTTTAGCTGCCTTCAGAGGTTTCAAGAGACCTGAATACAGAGACACTGTGGCATATGCCAACTGTTGACTCCATCAAATAATAAAGCAATCCCAGTGGGTATTAAGAAGCGTGGAATCATTCTAATGAGTCTGGCAAAATCTCATTAGGATGAACAGCAGGTGATGACAAAATATTTGCTCTGTATGCAAATGACTTGTTTCCTTCTCCATCTGCATGGTTGCACGAGTGCTCAGAACAGGAGCTGTCACATAATCACTTACTGGAGTAAAGCACTGCATATGAGGTGGTTGCATTTCAAATATATCAGTGGAAAAATGGGAAAAATTATAGAAAAGAGAGCCCTCCTGTATCACCAAACTCTTAGCCTCCTTTTTGCACAATAGACTGCTTCACTGCGCATCCAGACAGTCCAGCTGTCTTTCCAGAAATGTCTTCAAAGCAAGGACAGATGGGCTGCAAGTTGTCAAACTTCTCCAAGAGCTGTGAGTATAGAAAACATGATGGAAGGAGGGCAGGGGGTATGCTGAATATTGAGAACAAGGCAAAACATGGCAGTTCCTGTTGACAGAGGTAGGTTACCTGCATAGACCTGAGTCTGACCTGCCCTGCTAGTTCAATAAGCTACTCCACTAATCAACCCTGAACTATCCAGCAGCAGGCTCAGATGTTGCACAGTAAATCACTGCTTTACCCCCTTCAGCAGTCTTAACATCAGGCTGTGTAGCCCTTGATATCTGTTCCATTCCTGATGGTGTTTCTGGCATAGTATGCTTCCATTCTCTCCAGTGTATCATTAATAATACTTCACACATTTGTTTTTAATCACTTTGGTATTTATTTATTGCTGCAGTCCTGTTCCTACTCCTCATACATGTCAGAGACAAAATTCTTGTGTGGGGGAAGTGGAAGTCCCTCAAGAGCCCCATTCTGCTGCGCACACTGGTGGAGAGGAGGACAGGACAGTTGAGTCAAAGGACATTCCAGATTAAATAACCCAAGCTACACAAACACAAGTGTTCCTGCAGATTTTTCCTCCAGCACCTTGCAGTCAAAAACCTTCACTATATACTCTCCCCATGTAACTGTGGCTTTCTCTCAAAAACAGGAGTCAGGAATTCATTTGAAGCCTTCATTCTAAAAACACCTTTAGCATCCCCAGGGCCGTCAAGAACTTCCAGGTCTGAAAGGCAAAGGTCTGTGTGTATGATGACCCTGTGTTCCAGCATGCTCACTGATTCTTACCTGGAGACAGTTTGCTACAGACTGTCCATGTGAGAGGGAATTAAGCTGGTTATGGAAAAGAGCCATTTACTTTCCTGCTGAAGTCCTATGGAGATGGGGTAAAAACAACACACTAAGCAGAAATTTACCTCCAGTACCATCCAGCAACTTGCAGCCAAAATCTTATGGAAGTCACGGAAACAGGACCAGTCCCCTAAATTGTCCCCTCCACAAAAGAAAATAAAAAAAATCATTAGCTGAGGCTTTGTGTTCCAAGGATATTAAAATGAGTTATTACATGATTTTAATAATAGTGATTATTTTAAATTGTTAACACAATTATATGTTAATAATATTAGGAATTTTTTAGTCTCTAGATCTTTATCAGAAATTATTTTCATACAAGTGATTTGTCAATTTAAAGTCAATATCATCATTTTTTCTTTCCTAAGTTTGGAAAGTCTGTAGGGGTCACCAGGTAGATCATCAAGTGAACTGGGAAGCAATGCCTAATCCTTCTGACTCTCAGAGCAGCAGCTTGTGAGCACAGGGGCACTGTGGCTCACTGTGTCCTTGCTGTGTGTTTGGGACCTACAGAGCTACCAAAGCTCCTCCTGAGGCTGGGGGTTTTAAGAATAAATTGAATAAACTTCACTTGGGGTAGCATGGGGTATGTTTGACTCTCTGGGCATGGGGACTGGCAACACCATCTCTTGAGGTCCAGACCTGTAGCCTAGGATTTGATGACAACATCCTACATGGTATTCCTCTTAGATTTAACAATTGAATTAAATTGAGGTCTGCAGTCGACGTGCTGCCTAAATGACAGCAGGCCAAGAACTACATTAAGCACAGAAATGCCGGCTTGGTGGGGCTTGCAGGGTGGCGAGGCTTGTTCTCACGGCCGGGTTACAGATGCCGAGGGAACACGTTCCAACCCAAACCGACAGCAGTGTACACGGGGGTCACAGTTGGCTGGTTCTGCCTAGCAGCTTTTGCTGACCAGTAAAAGCAATGGAATTCTCAAGCCCTCAAAAAGCCGTAGTTCTTAAGCAACCACTTTTTCTTTCCTTTTTTATTTTTTTGTTACTCAGTTAGCCAAACAACCAAGTGTTTGTTCAGTGAGACTGGCTGCAGTAAGAAAACTGGACAGCAATGACAGTGATTCATTTCAAACCTGAAATGTCATCTGATGTTGCAGTGGTCTGTATCAGCTGACCAAAGGTCATGCACATGCTGATCCCAGATACATATTACTCTGAAAAAAATCCTGTGGAGCCTTCCCAAATGCAGGATAGATCAGAATGCTCCATGTTTGGCTCCTCTACCCAAAGCAGTCCTCCACCATGCCCCAGAGGCTTTGTGTCCTCACACCCATGCTCTAACAGCATACCCCCAGGCTGCGATGTGTGCTTGTGGACATTCTGGAAAAACATCCGTTAGGTGACTGAGGCACAGCTGTCGAGGTGTTTCACACACTTCCCGCTGAAAAAGACAACAAGCAGAAAGAAGCACTTTGTCAGAATCACAGGAAAACTACATGTTGTTCAGATGAGCTCCAAGACTAAGCAGCCTAGACAGGAGAGCACAAGCCCTAAGCAGTAGGGGCAGGAGTCAGTATGTGCTGCTTGGCCTTGGCAGAGGTCCTTGCCTTCTTTCTAGCAGTAGAGATGGAATCTTATAGAAACTACGAGGACAGCTTACTCATGCAGAGGCATCTAGTGCTATCTGAGATGCCAAAACGTGTCCTGTATGGCTTTCACCTCTTTCTTCCAAAGGGATAGGTTGCATTTAAGACCTCTCTGGTATTTGTCAGGCTGACTAGACCTCTTGAGTACCCTCAGGGATCCGAAATGGCACACAAGTCCCTCTTTAAAGGATAAGACCCCCTGTGTCTCTGTGCTGCAAGGTGTTCCAGTTGCTCAAGCTCTCATTTGAGTTTTTACAGTCTGAACGGAGCTCTGTGCTTTTGCTGCCAAGTGAGTTTGCAGGTAACAGCAGCAAACACATATTCCCTGCAGTCTCAGAGGTGTCTGTAGAGCAGGCCGACCCTGAAGAAGTGATCAGTACTTCTAGATAGTCTTTTTGTTCCCATAGGCCAATGATAGTACTGATCTCCTAGAAGACCTTTGAAAATTAAAGTACTTTAATTAAAAGTAATTAAATTAACACGCTGGTCAAAGTAAAAAGAGACTGTAGGTGGGCATCTTTTACCATGGGTTTGGAGTGGATAGAGAGATCCTATGCATTGATGTAATTCTCCTCATAAAAATAACTCCTGTTAAAGCTGCAGTAGGAGAGAGCTACTCTTTGATTTCTTTGTCCTCAGCCTCTTCCCTCTGACAGACCAGAGCACTTTGCTTTTCTCTTCCTTTTTCTCCAGTCCCAGCCACAGCCTGCAACTTCCTGACCTGCTGTTCTCATCCCCACCTACCCTTCCTAACACGTCTTCAGCATTTGCCTCGGAGTTTGCTCAGTCCTGCCTCTGTTGTATCACTGTCTCCCAAATCACTGTAACTTTGTTCTTCCATTCACTTCCTACTCCTGCCTGCCCCTCTAACCTTGGCTGTCCCAGACCCTCAAAGTCAGCCTTCATTTATTCTGCAGCTCCCTGAGGTGCATCTCTCTGTGAGGTCTACCCTGTACCTATCTTTGAAGGACTTCACTGCTGCTCTTCCCTAGGCCAAAGTAGATAAGTGCATATTTCCCCTTTATCTTTCCCCTACCCAGGGGTAGAAATCCACCCATCCAGACCTGGAAAAAAATAGAACATGTCTGTGTAGAAAATGGTGACCCTAATCTGGGGATGAGAAGTGCTATATCAAGATTTAATTGTTTATTTAGATAAACTTTTAGGAAGGCTGGACCATGTTGGAGCATATCCTCAGCCATTTCTGTCCACACACTGCACTGCTACCACTCACTTAGTGTTTATTGGTAGCAAACTGTGAGTCACAAATTGCTTCAGAGCAAGCACGAAAATGTTCTTAGGAAGAGAATGGCAGCCAAATGGATGAACACAACTTTCTAACCCTTTTTTTTCTCTTTGTGCTGAGTTTGGTCTCCAAATACCTGACTGACAAATGTCCTTTCACTTTTACTTAAAGTAGCTCGGAAGGCAGATTATTCTTCTTTCCTGTTTTTTTCCTTTCTCTTCGTCTTTGCATAATAAATCAAAGTGGTAACCACTGGCTTACCTAGGTATTTTTGTGGACTCTGTAAACAAGATTCATCCTGTCTTTCAGCCCATGCTGAGACATTTAAACCAGAAGTCTAATTGCCCTTAGATAACCCCAGTAATCATTTTGCCTTTGGCTGAAACACTCCTTACATGTGTCTCACTTCTCTGAGACCCAAATCTACCAGAGGCCAAACGTACAAGGTACATTTTGCTCACCTTCCAAGATGTTTCTCCTCATCAGATCCATAACTCTCTGTGAGGCTGGCCCACAGCAGCCTTTATGCCCTATAGATGTCAGTCCTTTTTGGCACCTCCACTTTGCAAATCTTTGGGATATTAAGAAGCAGATGTATCTCTCCAGCTACATTGGTTATCAGGGACAAACCAAGAGGAAATCAGGAACTTGAAGGCATTGTTATCCTTGTGAAGGTTGTTCTGTACCTCCTATTTTGGGCACAAGGTTTTTCTCTGAGCTGTGCATGCCCACACTTCCATTACAACAAACTTTGCTGGGCAGTCATAGGATGATCTTTATTTCCTGGACAATACAGCGGCAAGCAAGCCTTTGAAGCCTTTTTCTGCAATTTAACTTAATGAAAACTTGAGCCTTCACTTTGGTGTAGAGTTAAAATATTCCTACCTGAGCTAAGAGAATATTTATGGGTAATTTTTTTTTATCCACTGATTTCTGTCTCCAGAGAAGACAGAAAATCAAACGGTTTGCTCTGTACTTGCTAACCTTCCACTACCACACAACATTGGGAACACACAACATTTTTAGTAACTGGGAACAATAACTTACAAAGTTGTGTCCTGTAAGGGAGCAGTATAACTCCAAATCTTGCATAACTGAAACTTGCACAAACTTCAGCAAGATTTTTCTTCCACTAATTATGGAAGAACAAAGCATCTACTCTTTCATATTTAAAAAATCACCTTTTCCTGGAATCTCAAGTCTGAGGTGTTTTTACTGTGGAAAAGAGCTTCATGGTAATGATAGAAGAATATCAGATTACTGACTCTGTAAAACAGTCCTCTGTTTGGCTTCTGTCTACTTCTTAACACCATTTAGTAAAAAGCTGACTGCCTTCCAGAGACACCTTTAATTTACATGCTAAGAATGTTTATGCCTCTCAAGTGGTCAAATTAAATTGTATCAAATGAACTGTATGGACTTGACATAGGTTCTAAGGCCCTGTTTAAACTGTTGTGTGTTCATGAAACTATTAAACAGTGCCAAAAGAATTTCAGAGAGGATTAGTCCAAATGTTTAACTAAACTAATTTCTGCCACAGTTGGTTTCCATGGGCATTCATTTGATCTGGCAGAAATGCTCTTTCCTTAAGCGTTTAACCAAAGTCCAATTGTAAGTCACATCTGTTCTGTTGGGGAAGGTAAACAACAATTTTGCCTCCCATGATCACTTGTAACTGAACAGCTCCATATCAAACCTCTAGGATAGCAGGTGTCCAGCAGCCAAGGTAGTCAAGAAAGCTTTGGATTTTTTACTGATGGTACATTATTGGTTGGGTCTTAAAAATAGTAATTCTGTGTGCATTGACTGTTTTTACAGACCACAATATTCTAGGCTAAAACACTTCAGCTTCAGACTTTGCAACCTTGGCATGACTGGAGTCATGACATCTCTAGGTGAACACTTTGACATTTCACCAGGTTTTGATGTCAACAGGGATAAGCAAGTCTTCCAACATGGTCTGCTGAACTGATTCATCTCTCCACAAAAACCCTATGTTCACTCTCCAAAGTCTTCAAAAAGCCTTGAGGATATGAGGTAGGAGTATGGGAGTATTTAATTGAAGAGGGAAAAACTGTTTGTGATGATGTTACCCAGTCCCTTCAGAGTAAATAGCCCTCATCTTATACTCACTGAAATTGTAAACCTGAAATAAAAAAATAAGGTGTAGTCAGCTTAGAATATTTCGTTTACCCCTGCTTCAAATAACAGCATCTTTGCATAGGGTACTATGGATGTAATAGTTAGCAACTGGTATCCCAAGCTACCTAGAGAGGTTCTGTCTCCCAAATTTGGGTATGATCTCCAGAGGACCTCAACTGGAGACATTTTTTTGATTGCCTGGTATCAGGGGTGCTCATACAGAAGATCCTCAATTCTGACATTTGCTCATCAATTTTGTCTATGAGATCTTAGTAGTCTAAACCAGTGCCCTTCCAAAGGTGGACAGAAGCTCTAGGTAAAGCCCAATAATTTATTAACATTTAATGCTTTTGGTTGTGCAACAAAACAGATCTTTTCTTCATGCTTTTGATAAGGGAGTAGCTTATGGTCAAACTACAGGGCAACTGGCTGGACTACTACGTCATAGGATGACTTTGTAACCTCTGCAGCACTAGTTAGGGTTATTATCCTTATTTATCTGTTTAATAATATTTTAACAGATATTGCCAACACATGTCTGGAGGGAGACCTGCTAAGCATAAACAGTAAATATTGATCCTCCTGTCTCTTCCCTGGGCACACCTGCCAATGCATCCCTAGTCTCCAGACCTGAGATCTTATACTCCCCTTTGGCACTAGACTTAAATATCACAAAAAGAAACTACTACAACTGGTGATCTTTGCCTTGTACTTAGCGACATCGGGAAGTAATCATGGCTAATTGCTATGGCTGTAATTCCAATCCTGACATCTGGCAGAGAATCAGAGGCCTCAGTCACATTTGCTGAACATCTTTCTAGCACGCTCTACCAGATAGTTTGCAGTAGTGCTCTCCAAAGCCTTGCCCTTTGACTACTTGCATTTCTCCAGTGCTCAGGTAGCTGCTGCCAAGGCTGTTCTCCTCTAGGGTAATTATTTGTGCAGTGTAATTCCTTGGAAGCCCAGCTGGCAAATGCTGCTTTCATGCAGGCTGGGCTACATCTATCTAGAGAAGGGTTGGCAGAGTGAAGTTTTTAGGGGCACCTAGAGTGAATGAATAAACACTAGTTATAAAGAAAAAGCAGATGCTATCTGCTCCCACTCAGGTAACTCCTGTTTACTTCAATGGGAGTGTGACAATTTTCACAGCCACTCCATTTGCTTTTGTGGAAATACTTTCTTTAACATTAACAATGATTCAAAATGACACTCCCCAGAGGTCTGAGGGGGCTAAAGAACTGAACACACTGATGATGGAGTGTGGATACATTCCCATGATGGTCATCAGAATGGATCAGTTGACATTTAACAACAGTCAGTATGTCCCAGCAGTGGGTGCCTGAGCTGAGTTAGGTAGCATTTTCTAAATGCCTTTGGTATTATGGGATCCATTGTTCTCATCACAGAATCCAGTTTAGAGAAATTACCACCAAGGCAATTACTTTTAATAGAAATCTATGTGACAGAGGTGCGTAGAAACAGATGTACTTCTCTCTGACAGAGTTGTTGCACCTTGAGAAATGCTGCACTCCAGGAATGAGTATTTGTGCTTCCTGGGATGACATTTCCCTTGGAAATAAGCAGGTGATCTCATCCTGTAAGGTTCTTACTCCAGCAGGAGCACCCAGACAACTTCAGAAAGCCCTGCACCACTTCTAAAAGGAACAAACCCTGAAAGATGGAAAGCACTTCTGATGAAACAGTGGGTATAAGAAGGTCTGTATCCTGTGCCACTAAAATCAGAAAATAGCAAAATGCATAACTAATCTTCTAGTGTCGGGGCAAATGAAGAACAACATGGTAAAATAAATCCACTAGCAGCTCTGGGATAGTGGATAAAATCTGACTAGAGACCAAAGAGTGTCATGAAGGAGCACTGGTTCGTTTTGAAAGGACTGCTGAACTTAATGTTGGCACTTGAACTAGAATTGCAATGAAAGATGTGAAATTGCTGCTCATTTTGCTAGCAAAGCTGTGGAATCCTGCAGACACTGCCATATATCACATCCTGTAGTTTTCTAATTTTAAAAGTAGCACATTTCATAGTACAACCGGTCTGTGACCAGAGCTGTGTAGAGACCAAGCTGAGAACTGGATTCAGCTCTGGGTTCAACCCACCACTGGAGAGTTTCACACAGAGCCTTTAGCCATGGTGGCTCTCCCAGCTCCAGTGTGTGCACTGCATGAACCTGGTTTGCCTCTAGACTTGCCCAGACGCATCTGGGGCGCAGGCACCCGGTCAGGGGATGGTGCCCGAGTCATCGCTTCCCAGCTCCCAACTCCTGGTGTGCAGGCTGCATGGGCAGCACCCAGCCAGCAGTGGGGCAACTCAAGGGCAGAGGAGGCTGTAGATAGGGCAGGGGCACTTGATCCATGTCGGAGCCTTTGACTCTCTGACCTGACCTGCATGTCGGCAGCTGGCATATACCTCCCTTCAGGCTGTTGTGATGGTGCACCAAAGTCAGTGGAGCCTACGTGACTGCAGAAGAAGTTAAACTGGTGTAACCAACCCAGCACAATAAGAACACTTAGGGGAGAATTCAGCAGGATGCATTTTTCTTTCCTTAAGGTGTCATCTAGGAGATCAAACCAACTGAACTAATGACCCTCTCTTACAGACCATGGCTATTAAAAGAAATGTGCATCTAGTTTTGCATTTCCCTCTGCAGCATGCAAAACACCCCTTGTACTCTAGCTGGGAGGGTATAGGCAAACATGATGGCCTCTGCTGACTGGAGTTCAAGTGTAGTCACCCCCCCCGAGAGTTGCCCTAGGCTCTTTCTGAGTTAAAGATAAAAAGCTACCTGTTTTGAGGGTAGCAAAGCTCTTTTCTCTGGCTTACTATATCGCCTTGCATTCATACTGCCATTGCTTCCTTCCAAACTCAGTCCCAGGCACCAGTTTTAAAAGAGACTTATGGTACAAAGGTTTGTATTTCAGCATGGCACAACACACAGGGCTAGGGCAGACTGAATTTGTGATTGTTTTCACAGGCTTTGGAGCATCTGTAATGAATAAGATGCTAAAAGGAAACTAAATCAACAATAAACGCTTGAGATTTATGGTTTTTATCAGGAGCATGGAGAAAGCAAGTAAGAAAGGATAATGTCTGGGTGTTTACAGTTCACCCAGCTCTATTCAGCATCTTCACATGGCTGTGAAGAGCAAAGCACAGTGCACTCCTATGTTGGACCAACTAGGCTGGGCTTTGACAGTGAAATTGAAAAAGACTAGAGGACTTCAAGATAAATAAGACAGCAGGAAAAAGTAATGAAGAAATTAAACTGACCTTCTTTAGAAATGGGTGAGACAGGATAAACAGGGAGAGATCTTGTTTTGCTTTCATCCTGGAAAAAATAACATTTCTTCCTTTCCAGTTCAGCACAGTTGACTGATTTGGAAACAAATCTGTTTTCTCTGGAAAGATTTATTTGCCCAATGACTTTTTTCTTTTTTTCTTTTCCTTTTTTTTTGGCAAAAACCAATAGATTGAAAGAACAAGGCTTGTCTTGTTAGTAGGTTTAAAGGGCTCAGTAATTAACTGGTACATTTGGAGGCATGGCATGCAGGATACTTGCTGCAACCTACTTTATTACAGTGTCACAGGGAAGTGCTGTGAAATGGGCAAGAACTTTATAAAAACACTGTTTATTTCTCAGGCAATATCAGATAGCAGGATTATTTCGTTATGAAGTTAAGCCAGAGCATTTGCTGAAGTAAGGACACTTTGCCCTGACCTTTGAGAACGTGCTTTCATCTGTGACATGCTTTCTCTCTCTCTCCCTCCCTTCCTTTCCGTCTTTCTTTCTGTCTTTTCTAAGTTGGAAACAAAGCGACACTTATTTAGTCTAGGGACAGCATGCACTTTTTCACATCAGTCCTTTGCAATACATAGTAGGTGCCTTCAAAAAACAAATTGACATCCTGTGATTTGGGAAGTCTGTCACAAGGGTCATTTGTCCCTGAAGTCGTCTCCTTTTGCTGCACAATGTTTAGCAACATCATTCACAAAAGAGCCAAACCTCTTTTACTCCCTTACATTTTTCTGCCTTTTTAAAAAAAAATTTGGTATGATACTGCAGACAATTACTGGCTTGAAATAAAATTAACAAAAATGTTGGTGGCTCAAAATAGGACTGTAATTCCATGCTGCAGTGTTTTAAGTCCAGATGACTTGACCTTGTGAAGACCTAAAGATCTGCATTTTGCAGTAACTGTAAATAATGTGGAGAAGTGCTCAACACTTCTGGAATACAGCTACTGTTAGCCCATTCCCTGAATGTGCAAGCCAAAATAGAGGCATCTGTATTTGGAAATGCAAAGCTAGCAAGTCTCTTCAAGTGCCAAACAAACCCTTGTGGGAGGGAAGAGAGTCTCTTTAAGCATATTTCTGGAAATGCAAAAGATAAACATTTATCTTGCAAAATTATGCCTCTTGTATCTCAAGGGCAACCTAAACACTGAAAACATCCTCTGACTCCTGTGCAAGTCCACATTCACTACTGGTACCAAGACTGAGAAGTGCAGCATTTTGCCAGTTTGGCAATTAACTTCTCAATTTTGGATATACCAAACTGTATCCAACTGGAGATATCCACATACATTTTCTATTGTTGTACAGAACCCTTCAAACAGAGGTCAAGATTCGGCCCTCAACATCAGTGTATATTTATTACTACATTCCTCTTATTCTTTCCCACTATTTCCCTTTAGACTCTGACTTGGTTTCATCAAGTAATAACAAGGATCTTTGTGTGGGGAAAAATCACAGGTATCAAGATATATGGGTGTATATTACACTGGGGTTGCATAGTACTTGGATCATAGAGAGGTTTGTCAGAAAACTCTATCCTCCTTCCCATTTAAAGGCCAGGTCATCAGTTTTTAGTTTTATCCAGAGCCCAGGAACAACCTGGAAGGAAAGTTGTGATTTGCTGAATCATTGTCTCTTCCTGATCTCCTCAATGCACTGGAGAAGGACAGAGACATCTGCAGCAGTTCAGTTTCCCTAACAGCATGTTTTTGGGGTTGCAGCAGTCCTAACACTTTGTGATTGTGTTGCTGTCTTTTCCCCAGCTCTTCACGTGAGACTAGGGTCCCTGGCACAGGAGACCCAGCCAAGCAGCCCAGAGGGCAAGGGAGGAAGAGCTGTTTGCAAATCAGTATGATTTGGTTTCATGGTCTCCTCCACAGGGAGAAATGAAGCGCAGAGGGAAAGGCTTATATTGAAAAGACCAAAGTGGATAGAGAGGAACGAGTTAACAGGCATGCTTTTGGAAAAAAATAATTCTCCTGCCATCTCAAGGGATGGATGAAGGGCATTTTGCCTTGTCAGTTAAACACAGCCGTTAGTTTCAAGCCCATACTAATTAGCCAGCTTAGAAAAACACACTGCTCAGCATTTCTAAATGCGGACTGCAGCCTCTGCCACTCCTCAGCACAGATATATTTGTCCACATCCTCTCAATGTAACGTGCTGGTACAGAGGCGGCTTGGTTAGTAGTTAAAAGAGGACCCAGGATTAAGCGAGGCTTCATCCGGTATTTTTCTCACTTGCTGCATCCAGGTCAGTCCAGGACAAACCACTATAACCGAATAAGGAGTGGGAAGCCTGCTGTGTACTGGGATCCCACTTGCACAACAGAGCAAATTGCAGCACTGCCAAGACCCAAGTCACTTCCCTGTGACTGCTCTGGCTTGCACCTGCATAAGCAGGAGTTGTGGTCCCTGATCTCTGCTGAACTTAACTGCAGCAGAGGCAAGAGGGAAAATCTCACTTCTATCCTACACTGGAAAAGGCATGTGGGAAGAGATGGCAGTATTACACCAAGGGCCTGGGGAGCTAACCCAGCATGCAGAATGGATTGATAGGGAATCTGCTTTGCTTACAATGGCTTTTAAAAAGTTTGACTTTTCCTCCTGTCCTTCACTCTGCACAGTGTAATTCAGGGCTGCTAAACCATCACTAAATTGGAGAGGCCTTGTAAGCCTCAAGTTCCGTGTACTGCTTGGGTGCAGCAGTGATGGGTAACCATGGCAGTCTATAGATGCATAATTTTAACTTGATAGAAACACTCAATAAGCAAGTTTACCTACACCCATTTTTTTCCTCAGTAAACACATAACTAAAACTGCCCAGACAGAAGTCCATGAAGTTGTAACTCCAGACTGCATGATCTGTTCTGAGGAGTTCAGAGGCCAGATATTACTTCAGCCATAGAGTTTTCCCATGGAAGTGATGCAGGCTGTAACTGTGCCCCAGCATGAGGAAAGCAACAGGAATCCCTTCTCCCCTGACTGTACCCCCTCCATGGGCTGGGTGGGCACAAGGCTTGTCTGACCTTCATTTCTCTTCCCATCCTTGCCTTGACATGTGCATTTGGACCAGAACTTCTTCAGGACAGGAAATATGTCTTATTACCTGCTTGTGTGTATGTTCAGCTCTGAGTCAAACAGACCTGTGAGTGTCACTACGACAACTGTAAATGTCCACTGTACTTGGGTTGCAGGTTCTTCTTAAACAACAGCACTGAACACATCCTGGAAAGGAGACCAAAGCGTGTACTTTCTTTATATGATTAGCTATCCCCTGCAGGATCCCTTCTGTCTGTCTTTGGCTGTCTCACTGTCTCTTGTACCCACTCAATGAGTGAATCACGGAGCATCCACCTGCCCTGACTCCAGACTGCCTCAGCCTGAGCACATCTATTCTCCTGTTGCAGAGCCCTCAATGCCAAAATGGCTCAGCAGAAACACCTAGAGCTTTATCCAACACAATCTGCATCCAAAAACCTTAATGGTGTTTCTTACATCCCTTTTGTTGCCCCATGGGGAATCACTGTTTTTTTCTTGGGGTTTTTTTTTCCATTTTGTTTTGGGTTTTGATTGGTTTGGGTTTTTTTGGGGGGAGTGGTTTGTTGTTGTTTTGTTTTGTTTTGAGGTTTGGCTGGTTTCTTTGGGGGATGATGGTGGGGGGTTTTGTTTGTTTTATTTGTGGTTTGTTTAGTTGTGCTTTGTTTTCTTTGGTTTTGTTTTGTTTTGCTTTGTTTTTCCCATCCCAAACACAGGGATTGGTTCATTGACTCCAACAACACGAGGTGCTACTTCATGCAAATTGAAGTGGTATTAGAGAAGTGGACAGGGGATGCTTGCAATGAACTTCTTGTAGTTAATTTCTGGGGATTTCCAGTATGCACTGGTAAATCTGTTGTCTGCTTAATTTTTACTAGGACAGCTGGCCTGATATTCCTCTTATATTCTGCTGACAAGGATTCCGCTCTCTCTCTCAGAAACCTGCAGCAGCAAAACCCAGTGGTCACTGCCATACATTCAGTACCTTTCTGCTGCAGAAGTAGGTTGGGGACAGGTTTTTCACTGACTTGGGACACTCTCTAAGTCACTGGGCTTCCAGGAGTCATGTTCTACTGCTAAAAGACTGCAGAAAGTGGGATGAGAACCAAGCTCTGTATCGTGAAGGTTATTCACCAGCATTATGCATATCCAACTGCCTGGAAACCATCAGTGTTCCTGGGACAAGGGTGCAGCTGCTCCACTAGTGAATCATGGTCCAGACCATTCTTCAGTCCAGAACTGATGACCCTCTGCATGCTTCGCAAGCCTGCAGATACCAGAGTGCCAGCTCCAGCCTCAGGCTCAGTGGTTTTAGGCTTTTTCTTTATCCTGCTCTTTATTCTGCACACAGAACTAGCTGCAGTCCCCAAAGAAGCTCCCACAGTGCAGCCAGGCTACACAGGGCCATCATTGCTTCCTCTCAGCTGCTGTGCTTGGTCATGGGTGCAGGTCCTGGGATGGGAAGCCAGGCCCTTTGGCGGTCTGTGGTCCCCTGCCATGCCTCCTGTCACCAACTGGTCCTTGTGGGGATGGGACATACTGCTCTCCCTTACCGTTTTTTACCAGTCTGATTGGGCATCACAATTCCAAATGGTTGTAAAAGGCAAATCTCAAGTGGATGTAAACCAGAACCATCCAACTCACTGTCTCATGGATGGAATCCATAGCTTTACACCAGAAATTTACAATCTTATTTTGTGTATAAAGTTTCCTGTCAAGGCTTTATATCTACTCCATTGCTCTGCTCTGTGTGGAAACCCTTGGCATAACCTCTTCAGAGATAAATAAGCCTTCCACTGAAAGCTAAATGATGCCACTATATTTTTGACATTTATAGATGTCATCCTGCTGTGCTTCCATGCATGGATTCCAGACAGCATGAATCTTTGTTTTCCATTTCCAAAAGTTCTGGAGGAGAGAAGGATGTCGGTGTAGGAGGGGCAGAGTGGCAGGCAGTCTAAGCCCATATTGGATTCACACACAATCATGCCTGCTCTGGATGAGCAGCAGATGACAGACACCCCAGCTGTTTCCTTGGGCAGGCAAGTGTTTAGTCTAGGCTCCTGCCCTGGACTGCAGAAGGATGGGAAAGGAGGATGCCAGAGAGCTCCAAGGGCACAAGAGCTGGAAATGGGCCTCAGCCACAGGGAAGGAAACCTTCACCTTGAAAGCCATCTGAGCATAGCTACACTCCTAAAAGCCACTCAGTAAGAAGAGGTGCTGAGAGGCTCCACTGGTGTTTAGCTGGATTGCATGGGAGCAGAGATGTCCTTCAGAGAGATCAGCATTTTGGGGGATGCTGGGAAAGGGAGCATTTCTGGTTCCCTGGCCAAAGTGCCATGCTGAAAGGAAAATAATCAGTTTGATGTCCTGAGACCAGATGTCTTCATTACAAGAAATCAATCAAAGCAGTAGCCTGGAAACAAGTCTAATTTGCACAGGAGCACAAGAAACACATATCTGGTTCATCTTTATGAATGCTAAATACTGTAAGTATAAGGTCCTCATATAAGCTTCTGCTATAAACTATTGACAATCCTTTCTTGTTGCAGGATTAAGTAAATAAATTCCAGAAATAAATAAAAGAAAAACCAGTAGGACAGTGTGAAAAACAGTAAATCATTGGAATGAGGGAAAGTATGGCTTCCTTGCTGTGAACTGGAGTGGGGCAGGGCAGGGCAGGGCAGGGCAGGCAAGGCAAGGCAAGGCAAGGCAAGGCAAGGCAAGGCAAGGCAAGGCACAAGGCTGTGATGCTAGTCCTGCTGCATACTTGGTCAGATAGGTGAAACCTGACTTGAAACCTTTTTTGGACAATTGGGAAGCTGCTTGAGTGGTGTGAGGATGAAAATATTGTCTCAGCATCCCTAATTGGTCTTCTAATGAATGTATGAAGTTCATTAGAAGACTGAGAACAAGCTGAATATAAAATACTAAAATATTTAACTGCAAAATAATAAAAATTTTAAGAGGGACGATTTTAAGAGAGTGGAAACAACATTTTCTACTTTCCTAACTGCTGACCAGTAAAAGGCCTGACTGTCTGTCAAGGAAGCATAGCTTCTAATTTATGTAACTGGCTTATCCTCTGTACTACATGTCTCCTCAAAGACCTGAAGCAAGCTTGGAAGACACTGTGCTGGATCCCATAGAGAAGGAGAAATCCTTTAACACTGAAGATCCTAAAACTATAATCACTGAGAGCTCAGTACAGTGTGTCAATCTTATTCATACATGGGGACTTTAGAAACATATAGACGTTAATTGACATGTCAGAGTCACAGGCAAATGCAGTCCTAGGGTTCAAGGGAAAAGTTGGAGTCCTACTTCAGCAGTATGAGTCATTTGGAGACAAATATATGTGTATATTCAAAAGCTGGAATGAGGTGAACTCTGAGGAATTAAAAAAAAGCCTTAATAAACACCACCTTGAGTTTTCTGGAGCAAAGTGCTGCTGCTGTTGTTTCTGTGTTGCTGGAGAGATTAGCAAGGTATTTATTGCCTTTTACATTCATTCTCTGGCTTCAATGTCCTGGTTTGTAATGTCAAAATGGGGTAATTTCATTGCTCCACATCAACCAGGCTGAAAGGAACCCAGCACAGTAACAGGCATAGCAGTTAAAGTGGCTACATGCACTTAAGTGACTGTCTGGGAAATGGTAAGAACTGCTCCAGCCAACCAGAGGAATTAGTCCAAGCCTCTGTTTAAGCTGCAGAGAAGGTTTGTAAATTGTCCAGGTTTTTGGGTTTAGGGGTTGGGTTTTCCTCCCTTCCCTAATGTTTATGGCTTGCTAGAAGCTAGACAGCCACAAACTCACCTAAATGTTTTTCATCATCTTCCTATGAATAGAGAGTATTTGGCAAACAACAGGAGCAAATCCAGAAAGCTGGCTTACAGCTACTGTCAGGCTAAGCTCCTGTTTACATCCCAGCTCCGTGGGACAGACCTTTCCCGTTCTGAGCCAAACCAAGGCTTGTGTGCCAGAACTGTGAGCAGCATGAGGTGGGAAGCGGCACCGACTGAAAGAGGCTCGGCTGTGCTGTGCTGCCAGCGTGGGACATGGTTGGGCCGTATGACTGCAGCTGCAAAGAATCTCAGGGGAAAAAGGGATGTTTCCCAACCTCCTCTGCAAAACCTCGGGAGCGGATGTATCCCTTTCCTCCCCTGTGGTGCTGTTTAACAAGCAAAGGCGCTGGGACTTGTTTAGCTTCTCTTTCTGCCAGCTGCCCTGTTCCTGGGGTGCAAGGCTTTCCAGCAGCCAAGCAGTGGCACTTCTCATGCCATGGGAGAATGGACAGCCAAAATGAGCGTGAGGAGATGGGACTCTCCCCTGTATTTGGCACAGGCAAGACTGTACCTCAAATCCTGTGTTCAGTTCTGGGCCCCTCACTACAAGGAAGACACTGAGGTGCTGGAACGTGTCTTAAAGGCAGCAAAGCTGGGAAAGGGTCTGGAGCATAAATCTTATGAGGAGCAGCTGAGGGACCTGGGGATGTTTAGCCTGGAGAAAAGGAGGCTCAGGGGAGACCTTATCACTGTCTACAACTGCCTGAAAGGAGGTTGGAGCCAGGTGGGGGTCAATGTCTTCTCCCAGGTAACAAGTGACATAATGAGTGGAAAAGACCGCAAGCTGCATCAGGGAAAGTTTAGATTGGGTAGTAGGAAAATGTTCTTCACTGAAAGGGTGGTCAAGCATTGGAACAAGCTGCCCAGGGAAGTGGTGGAGTCACCTTCCTGGCAAGTGTTCAAAAGGTGCGTGTATGTGACACTTGGCAATAAGGTTTAGTGGTGAACGGTGGAGTTGGGTTAATGGTTGAACTCAATGATATTGGAGGTCTTTCCCAACCATAATGATTCTATGATTCCATGATTTTTTGTTTTATGGGACTGTGTTGGGGACTTGGTGTTTGGAGAGAATCCACTCTTTCCTCCTGCTCGCTCTCACAGTCCCAAAGAGGAATGATGCTTACCCATGAGTGATTAAGGGGGTGTCCTGTTGCTGGCCATGGCCTTCTGGTGTATTCTGAGCAGAGGCATCAGCTGTCTCGAAGGTTCTACTTTAGTCCTTGATGTTACAAAAAGAAGGAATTGATCCTGCAGATGGAATGCAACACTATATTGATCTTTTGGAAAACACAAAAGACTTTTAAAGAAAGTAAATAAACCCACTGCTCCCACCTGCAAAACTAATTTGCCAAGATATCTGCACATTTTTCTGAAAATTATGTGGCCTGTGTTGCATTCATCACTGTGCATTTCTGACTTCCTTAAGATCACAGCTACCTCATTTCTGGGTAATTAGGTAGTCGGAAGCACCAACTAAGCCTAAACAAACATCCTTTACTCTAACAAAGCAAGTTATTGTGTAGTCTTTCAGGACACAGTTTTCTGTAGTATGCAATGACTCGAATGTCTATTAATTATTTCTAAATAGTTTAAGCATTATCTGCCTTTGGGTAAATTCTTTCTCTATAGTGTAATCTAACCTGTGGGAGGGGAAAGAAAAAAACAACAATTTGCCATGTCACCTCCCCAAACATAACAGGTTCTTCTTTTAACCATTATCACCCTCACCATCCCACACTGAGCTCCAGGACCTGGAAAAGGTTAGCCGAATGGTTTCCTAGACTCCATCCCACATGTTGTTGACTCACTGGTTTTAAAGAGCATAAGAGTAGGGGGCCCTTTGAGTCTCATCTCTCCTCCCATCTACTGCAAAAATGAAGCATGCCTGTTTGCTCTGTGCCTTTACAACAGTTTAGGTATTGAACATATCTCAAGACTTTTTTCATGAGGTAAAGAGTTTGGTGAGATTTTAGTTTGTGAAGCTACCAAAAATGTGTCATAAACAGACAGCCAGGAAATCCAAATGTATTGACTCATGTAGAACACTGTTTTGTTTTACAGAAGGAAACTGTTACTTTGTGTGAGTCTGTATGGTTTACTATGCAGTGTCAAGCCCAGACCCAGAATTTTATGATCAAGTATCCATCCATTAACTGAATTGTGAGTCATCACTGCTGAAACAGAGTGACAGAAGAATAATTTTAAATAAAATAGTTTGGGAATATGCTTTTTCTTTATCACTACACCTTTTTTAGCAATCAAAGATTTACAGGAGTTGTCATCCCTATGGGAGAATGGAAGAACAAAGAAAACCTGAAATCTACAGATTGGCTTCAGAATGAGAAGATGAAGCCTTCTCATGGTTACATAGGTGAGAAGAAACCAAATTTTATTTCTGTGTACTCAGCATGTTTGTGTTCCTCAGACACAGCTCAGGCAGACCAGAATCAGCATAGCCAATGTTACCAATCTGATTGCAGAGGAAAAAGTCTCTGCTCACTCCTGTTGGTGTTTATCAGCACTCTGTTGCAGAATGCCTCTGAGGCCAACATTTCAAAAAACAGAATAGAGTCTTTCAACCTCCTTAAGCCGTGAGGGCTTCCACCTTTTCATGAGAGTTTTCTCTTGAAACATTGCAGCCACAAGGGTTCCCTTATGTGACCATAAAGCACCAAGCATGTCTGCCAGCACTCAATAAATTCAAATTAATAATAGGTCCTCAAAGAGCTACATACTGCTTCCAAGATACCTCAACATGTGGGCAGAAGAATGGTCTCCCTACAAATAATGAAGCATGCTCTTGCCTAATAGGATGCTTATAAATAGAAGGTGTTTTTTTCCTATGAAAGACTGGATTTACAGCTGTATGTGTGCAATGAGCAGGCTAGTTTGTCCAGAAAAAAATGCCCTTGTGCAATTTTTACAGTGTATAGCAAGACTAGCAGTTACAAAGAAAAAATACTAACAGGCTTCATTCATAATTTGCCTCCTCTATCCAGTCCCACTTGAGCAAGGAGCAAGGATGACTGTGAAGACCTGAGTCAAGCCTGACTCATCCACTGGGTCCTGAGAGGGAATTAATCCCCAGCAGCAATCCACGTATATTGTGTGGGCACATGCTCCTGCCCAGGAAGGACAGCCACATGGGCAGTTGTCTTGTGGTTGCCCAGGGAATGACACATTCATTCACTGCTTCACTCGACTTGCCTGGCTCAGCCAATTCCATTCTAGTTCTTCCCTCTTTCCACCTCTCCTGAGGCTGCTTCACACCCCCTTCTCAGAAGGCTTTCTGCTGCCAGTCCTGGCAGGACTGACTGGAGAGTTACAGCAGTGCTGGAACCTTCCCAGATTCATGAGTTTGGGCTAAGCTGGGCTTGATGCTGCAGAGGGTAGAAACAAATTCCACTCCTACTTATCTGTCTTCAGACCTCCATGCAGGAGATGATTCCTAAGAGGATGTGATGTGATGGGGTGTGTCCCTGGCATCTTTACAGTCACTAAAGAGGTTGTGTGAATTGTTCTAAATGGATGAGCTTGACTGGACCCATCTAATGATGTCTATGCCCAAATGCAAAAGGACAAATTAACCATCCAGCCTAGGGCATGTATTCCTCTCCATTATTCCAGCCGATCCTGAGGGTTTTTCCCCCTCAGGACAACAGCTTCCCCTTCAGTTACTGCAGCAGAGCAACACAATCAGTTGTACTCTCATGTCACATTCTGAGCCTCAGGAGGTGGTTACATGGCTTGGTGCAGTCTGTGCCAGCCATCACAGTGCCACAGGGACAGCTGTGGCATGTGGCAATCTGACTCCCTGTCCAGCCACGCACTGATGGCATGTGAGGGGCATCACACATCACTGCACACACACATGAGCATCACAGCTCTGCCTCTAGAGAGGACACCCCTCTGGAACAGTGCTAGGATCTTACCCTTGGGTTGTAGAAATGGACAGGCCAGACTGGACCTTACAGCAGGATGAAGTTGAGCAACTGGGCACCTACCTAAAGAATAAGACGCTGTGTAATGACCACCTGATAATGTGCCAAGGCAAGGCTAGACCCTGATAAAGTATGCTTGCTGGGTCAGTGTCCTTGCATGTTTCTCCACTCATGCTTCCAGATGTGTCCCCTAGCCAAATCCCTGCTCATCACTAGGATGTGACTCAGTAAAGGTGTTTCCATTAAAAGAAACTGAGTTAGAAGTTAGGACATGTTCAAAATGGTCCCCTGGTGACTGAGGGTAACCAGAATGTGAGATGTCTCTTATGTGTCTGTCCCACAGGCTAGACATCTAACAGGTCTTAGAGGTCTCTGGGGAAAATGGGAATGGAAAATATTTCTTCTCTTCATGTTATCAAAGTCCTATTGTCACAGAATTCATTAAATCTTCTTTGGGACAGGGACACAGGAGATATTGAAGAGACCTGATGAGACCAGTGTGTGGGGCCAGGTTAAGACTATCCATATCCATATGACTGTAATGGAAGTCCATGGAGATAAATCTGATGTGGTCCACCTGGCTTTGGTACTGCTACCACTTAGCTACTGCAATATGGTGTTTGGGGTAGACTGCAGAACACCATAGAGGAGATGAAAATATAGTTTGCTTTCCACGCTCAGCTTTGGTCAGGAGGGATATCAGGTCCTGACAGAGCATTTGAACCTACCTAGGAATTTGCATGAGGCTGAGGAAACAGGAAAAACATGAGAAAAGCTGCTGCTTGCTGTGGTTCTTAGGCTGGAAATGAGAAACAGATTGTGAGACAGCACTCACCTTACCTTCCAACTGTGTCCCCAGGGAACCATTCTGCCTCAGCACTGTAGCTTTTACTGCAACTCTGGTAGCTTCTCACCTCCTGTGCTTACCTTAAACCTGGTGTTCCCAGGTCAAACCAGATATTTCTCCAATCTACATGTAAGCCTGTTCAAATGGCAGCTCTTTGTCCTATAAGAATGGGATGCAACTCATAACTACACAAAGAATACTTAGAAAACTTCTCCAAATGAGAAAATCACTTGTCAGATCTGCATTTTCTAGATCTCTTGGAGCAATAAGTAGAAGCAACAATCACACCTGAAGGGCTTTTTTACCTTTTTATCAGATCTGTACCCTGTCGTGAACTTCAACTCCTGTTAACCTCAGCAATTCTTTATGTGTGCTATGCAGAATTAAGCAACTTCATGAAAAATCAAACAGGGCCATGACCCCAACAACAACCTTCCCCAGGGCTACAAAACCACATCACCAATTGCTAACCTTCCCCCTCTGCCACAGTCCTGCCCCAGGATGAGCTGAGATTCCTGCCCCATGGTTCATCACATCGGGATACTTATCTGCTTCTGGAAAACAGGTCATGAACAGCCATGTAACCCCTGACTCTGCTCCTTAGCTGTGACTGCAGTGTGACACATTTCTCAGGCTTGATCTTAAAATCAGCTGTAAGAGGGTGTCTGCCATCTAGATAATGTACTGCAGATCCTGACTACTTTTTCCTTCAGAAAACTTTCCCTAACAGCTAACTTTTGCTGTAATTAAGGTACGTTGCTTCTCATCCAACCTTCAGTGGCCACAGAGAGTAATTTATTTCCCCATTTTGGCAGGAGTCATTTACCTGATGACAGTCAAGGGACAGTTTTCCCATGTCTCCTTTTGCTTTTCCCCCATCTTTCAGTCTGTACAGGGGAATGACTTGACCTTCCAAATTTTAGAGGCAAATTTATTATACTGTCTGTGGGATTCAGCACCTGAAATCAGAAGCTGGTGAAATAGGAGCAAGAGGAGATCCTCCCTTGGCAGTGCCAGCAGTGCACTGCAGAGTTGAGCAAACCATGCCCAGGGTGGGTCTGGGCTGTTTTAAGAATAGGGATGTTTGTCAAACCTCAACTGGAGGAATGCTCTGCCTATAGGGAGTGGCAAGGAAGAAGACACAAAGTCCAGGCATGAATCAAAAACGGACTGAAAGACAAAGAGAAATCAAACTATTGAGGTGGGAGAGGTGTGAAGCTTTGCTGCCTCCAGCCCCGGTGAAGAGGGAAAGCAGCGCATGTTAAGGCATGGAGGCAGAATCCATGTCACCTGCTACTGTATGTCTATAACACAACTATTTACATCTGAGCTACGCATTTGGATCCCTGTTGAGTCAATGCAAAGGGATACACGGCGCATTTGAAATGTCTGCCTACAGATGAGAAGTCCACTTTTAGATGAGCCTATTATTCCTGATGATTCTGAGACACCCAGGATGCCTAAATGTAGATGTCTTAATCTGCTCCCAGACATCTGACCCAGAGAGATTGCATTTGGGTTAGAAGGATTTGGTGCCACTCTTAAAATGCTTCCATCTATTCCTTCCTCGTTCTTTATGGAAAAGGAGGATGTTTATCCTGCATCTTTCCTCACTCCAAGCTCTCCTAGTGTTCATGTCATGTGGGACCAACCTTCTGATGGATGACTGAAAACATCCATCACAACACTGAAAGTTCTGGCCTGTGTTCCATGAGCACAGACCCGCAATGTATGCAGAGAGGAGCACATCCAGTGTGCTGCACCCGTGTGTCTCATACATCCTAGGATGGCAGGGTCCTGCTTCGAACATCCATACCCATTTTCTCTCAGGAAAACCTTAAGCTGAGTTGTGGCCATCTCTGCAAGCTGCAGGTGATGAAGGTCTGTGACAGCCAGTATTGTTCAGTGATGGTGGTACGAGTGATCTCGATACCTCTTGTGTACTGTGATAACCCAGAGTGTCACCATGCTATCAAGCTTCTTGTAGGGAGACACAACAAACTAGAGAGCTGTATAAGAGGGGCCTTATAGGAGAGAGCAGGAAGGGAGTGGAGAAATGAGCAGCAGGAGGAGGAGGGACAGAAAAAGATGAGAAGGCTACAGTAACAAGAAGAGCTGGAGGGACTGGTCACCACTTCCAGCTCATGATCTGCCTCTAGAAATGCTTTGCAGATGACTTTTGAAACATCTTAGGCCACCTATCCTATTTCCATCATGTAGCAGGAGGGTTCCCAGCAAGCAGCACATTTTCAGTGCTTTGTCCAGGCCCATGTTTACGGCTTATCCCCTGGCACTCACACCACCTTCCCCATGAGGCTCAGCTGGCAGTCTGGCAGCTTCTGGGCAATTAAACTGTAATTTTCCTTTGCTTCATTTTATGATGTTACTTCAAGTTGCTCCTCTTGCTCTGTCCTCGGCAGCTCTCTCCTGACCTGGTGTTTTCTCTCTACTGACTCCTCAGTCATCATTATCTCAATCTCTGCAAGCACCAGACACAGTTTAAAAACACGTCCTCAGAACCTCCGAGGTGTTGACTCCTTTCTGTTAAAAAGCAGACTTGTGGAGAGTGCAACGTATCACTTACACAGTTCAGAGGCAGGGCATTTCCCACATTATAAAAGAGTGGACCGCAGCCACAAAAAATTGAAACATCACTTAAAAACTCTGCTATTTGAGAGGGTGGATTGCTCATTGCTGCTAAAAAGTACAAAAATATAACATTACTCAAAAAGCCAAAAATAAAATCTCTTGGCAATTTGTATATGTTTCAAAATGCTGATGTTTTTTTAAAACCCTTTTTAGATACAAGGATCTCTGTGCCAAACTAAGATCCAGCAGTAAAAACAAACAGATAGTGAAACAAACACTGCAATGACCAAAAAAAAAAAAAAAAAAAGAGAGAACTTGTTGCAATAATGTATTTTTCCAGGAAAATTAACCATAACAGCAGTGCTGGTGAATCACTGGGTAGCAGCTCCTCCTTATAAACATGATTTTGAAATCTTACAGCATTGTTATTTCCACAGTAGTACTGGCAGTAGCTGTGTGAAGGTTTTCTAGCACAGAAAGAAATTTCTCCTAAAAACTCTGACTGGCACTTTTCTGAATGCTTTCTAGAGAATTACATTAAATGGATGTGAGTTTTCTGCCTAAATTATTTACAAATCTTTAAAAGTCTTATTCCAGCTCCATCATGTGCAAATATTTGTAAACTGTGAAGTTGTTCCAGAGAAATACAAAGCATAAATACCGTTGTGAGGAGGGCAGAGGCCCATAACTCAGATCTCTGTGAATGAAAAAGGAAATCCTCTGTCCTTTCAGTATGTAAACGTGAAGGTCAAGTAGAAGAAGTTTAGATCATATTGAGGTTCCCTCCCAAAAATCTTCCTAAATCCCAGTTTTGTTAGACTTTATGGCCTGACACATCAGTGTAATCTGGGTGATCTATTTTAACCCTGTCAGGGAACTGCCATCACACTATGATTCCACCCAGGGGGACGCTACACTGTGGATGTTGGAGCAGAGACTATGACACTTGTTTGGTGGACAGGAATGGAGATTTGTCACCAATTATGCCATCTGAACACAGCAATGAAAATCCAGGCTAGGCTGGTGTCAGCTGCAGGATGTTACCACCACGGCACAGTGGCTTTCATGGAGGGAGTTGTGATGCTCTGAGATCCCCCAGCTCAGTTTCGCCTACACACCCTGCCACAGCTGGTGATAGGCAGCATTCCTGCAGGCAAGTACAGTGGAAAAGACAGAATAAACATGAAGGATTAACTGTCCTCACTCAGACTTTGACGTGTTCCCTCACAGCTTTTGACACATCTGTACTTCTATGAGCAGTGGTGAAAGTGCTCTGTTAATGTGATATCCATCATTGGCTGTGCCTGTGATCACACACACATAAACACAGACACACTCACTGATTCAGGGTGAGTTTTTCTGTAAACAGCAGCACTTTTCCAGTGTGGTCCACAGCCACATTGCCACTGCAGTGGATTTCTTTGCCATTAGGCACTGGGTGAAGCATGATGTTACTGCTCCAGTGTTTCCCAGATCTCAGTCTGTTTACTCACAAAGACTCAAACCTCAGCTAATCTTTTTCAGTGTTCCTGGGCTGGAGATTCTTCCCTACATAAAGAAATTTTTTGCCTCAGTGTCTGCTGTATCTCTGACACTAAAAGTACAAATGGCTCATATCAGTCTAAGAATACAGGTGGTAGAAACCTTCAAGTTCTCAGCACTGAATTATTGCATTCATTGTTTTCAGCTTTTAAACTTTAATTTTTGCAGAAGCAAAAATATGCTACTCTGAGCTGGACACACACATTAGTTCCAGGTCATTCAGATCCTTATTGTCAATATTCCCCGGCTTGGTGACTTGGTTTGGGGCAATTGTTCTGAATCTGCCAGAGTGATACTAAACTGTCCTGTTAATGGAGTCGAGGAAAGACAGCGTTCTTTTCCTCTCAGCCCAGTAAGAAATCTTAAGATGGAAGTGGTGAAGTGTAGGAAAAATCCTCCTATCTCCTTAAGAAGAGAAGCAGGCTGTGGAGGTGGTTTGGGTGCTGAGCTGGCCAGAGTGAGATGGCAAGAGAAGGAAATTCTTCCAATAGCTATTGATGTTCTTGGAAAATGAGAGCCTTGAGGAACTGTGGAGCTGAGGACTCTGTTAGAGGAAATCATGCTTCTTTCCTCAAGAGGAAGCTCAGCCACGTTTTTTGGAACAGCATGTTTTCCCTAAAATTTGCCAGATCAGCTTTCTTCATCAACCAGCATCCAGCTCTGGGGTCCACAGCATAGACTGTTTGGAATGAGTCCACAGAAGGGTCACCACAGGGATTTGGGGGATGGAGTACCTCTCCATGACTGAGAGAAATGGATTTGTTCAGTCTGGAAAAGAGATGGCTTAGAGGTGACCAAATTGGAGCTTTCTGGTACCTGAATGGAGCCTACAAGAAAGGTAGAGAGGGACTTTTTGCAAGGGCCTGTAGTGACAGGGCAGAGGGGAATGGATGCAAACTGAAAGAGAGTAGATTTAGATTAGGTATCAGGGAAAAATTCTTTACTGTGAGGGTGGTGAGACACTGGCACAGGTGGCCCAGAGAAGGCGTGGATGCCCCATCCCCAGAAGTGTTCAAGACCAGGTTAGATGGGGCTTGGAGCAACCTGGTCTAAGGGAAGGTGCCCCTGCCCATGGTAGGGGGTTTGGAACTGGATGATCTTTACGGTCCCTTCTAACCCAAACCATTCTGTGATTCTATGATTCTATGAAATATTGAGTGGGCAGGCCACAGAAATCAGGACACTGGCAAACATATCTGGGATTTCAAGGGGGCTAGGCAAGAACCTGGAGGTGTAAAAACCCCATCAGGGACATTACCTGTACAAAACCTCTGCTCTGTGCATGGTCAAACATGGAAGAGTCACAGCAAGAGTCATACAGGGGCACAGGGGCCACATACAATGTCAAACAGGAACAGAGAGAAGGTGAATGAATGCCTAGGTATGTCACATAAAGCAGACATGCCTGCTAGCAGCAAGGAGTGAGGATGAGGGATGGCCATCTCACTGCACTGAGTGCAAAGGGACCTACCAGATTAGATTACAGATTGAGGGCTTGACAGCTAAAGATGAATAAATTGAATCCCACCTGTGAATGCCTATGTGGAAAAGAGAAAAGACCAAATGAATTATTTAACATTGTTAATAACAATATAGTAAGATCCAGTGGTTGAAAGTGGCAGCTGGGCAAATTCAGACTGGAAGTATGGAATGTTTTATAACAACAGAGATAATTAACCAGTGGGAACATTTATCCAGGCTTGTGGTTAATTCTTCCATCACTGGCAATTTCTAAATCAAGACTAGATTGGGTTTCACACAGAAATGTTCTTTGTCTCAAGCAAGACTGAACACAGGAAGTTCTGCATGTGCCTGATACAGCTTAGGCTAGAAGTTACTGAAGAGGTAGATAGAACAGGCCTGAAGGCTCAGGTAGAAGTATCAATTGAGTTGCAGAGATACTCTTTTCCTGCATACGTTACTGGCATTGCATCTTTGCTACTCCAGGAATTATCCCTATTGTATATTCTAGGATATAGGTCCAGACAAAACTCGCTTGTGTTCAGAAGACTGCTGAAATAGGATATTGGCTTGGGCTTCAGTTTCTAATGGCATCTTAAATTTCCCAAACACCAGGTTAGGTTCACTTTAGGTGTATAATGATGATCTCCTTATGAACATGCCCTGCAATCATTTTCTTGCATAACAGAGGAGGATAATGTGTCCTCTTTGCATTCCAATATTACAGGAAGATTCTAGAGGGATCTGCAGATGTATACAGAACAGTTTTGTGTCTTATTTTAGTACTTTTCACATCTCATTAAGAATATCAAAGAATTCTTAAGAACAAAGTCAGCATAATAGCTCCCCTCAAACAACTGCTGGTTTTTAACCCCATCACTCGTAGGTATGTACAGAAAGGCATTCCAAAGGAGTAAGTGTCAGAGCGAGACTTGGTTTAGCTGGACTTTGTAAGGGGAGGAGGAGAATCAAAAACCTTTAGAGCATAACAGCAAAACAAACCACAGACAAAGGCTTTAATCCTCCTTCTAGTTACTTATTGAAAGGTAGTTCCTCACAGATGGCAGCTAATCATGTGGTTAAATCAGTAACTGCTGTTACTAATAGGCATTAGTTCATTATGAGACATTCTCTGTTAGCAAACATTCCACTCACTGCACAATCTGCATCTCAATTCAAGATTCAGATGGACACCAGAGTTTACAACACAAAATAAAAGTTTATTAGTAGAGTTATTATAGCTCTGATAATCCAAAACCACAGACAAACAATATTTATAGATAGTGATCACATATTTTCTTAAGACCATTTCCATTTGGAAAGAATTTTTTTTGCTCAAAAGGCTTTCTTTTGGTCTGAAATAGAATGAGGTTTAGTTATTTTAGGTTACTTAGCTTGTATACTCTAACAGCTAAATATGGGTCACGCTTTATTGAACACATATCTGCACACAAGAAAAACAAGGCTTGTGTTTATGCATTTTTTCCTGCTTCCACAGCTTTGGTAATAACAGCCAACAAACCTTCATACTGCAGAATGGGGACCAAATTCTGTTGCTGCTTCTATGGCAAAACATTCCTTAAATGACAGCAAAAGCTCAGAGCCCATTTAACTGGAAGTTACCAACTACCCTTCACTTTACTGAGTAGGAGCAGCTATACTAAAAAGAGTCTGAAAAATCCCCAGATTTTAAACTAATCTAAAAAGCTATACCAATAAGTGAAGTTAATTATTGAAGCCAAGTTACACCAGAGAGCTTAAAGAGTAACAGTTGTTCCAGAAAGAGAGATTTTGCCATGCTTGAATGGACACAATCTATAAGCAGCAGGACATCCAAGAGTGGTTTTGTGCTATGCTTCACCCTGTCTCCAAGATCTTTGGACTTCTTCTTGACGTTCTTTGTTTATATGGCTCCACATAATAGTACAGTCATCCGAGCATTTCCAGTATCACAGCTAAGATCTAGTTCCTGAGAACAACCAAACGTGTGTGCCGTTTTATGCTGCAAGACTCATTGACCTGGATCTGCAGAATGAGAGGACACATCCAATCTGTCCTGCCAGAAACTGTGCTGTATCCTGTCAGTGCACACAGGCTACTGACAGTGGTTGTAGTGAATTTAACCAACTTCCCGCTTTTCCTCATGTTTTTTTATTGCTATATCACTTACAGCACATTTAACTGGATCTTGGATCAACTGAAGGCTAGGGGAATTATTCCAGAAAAAATATTACTCTTCTCCTGCTGTGAGCAATTCCCGAGAACAAAGCAATTGGAAAGACTAAAACCTCAGGCACAGAGAGATTAGTCAGGGATTGGTGCCACAGTCGGGACAAGTGTTTAGTCATCCTGACATATGCTCATGCTGAGCCCCTGACCAGTAAGTTCCAGCCTTGCTTGTTGTCCTCAGTGAGGACAGAAATAGATGAGAAACTAAAGTTCTGTGGTAGACATCTGAGTCAAGCACTCACCACACGGCTGTCACACCCACTGCTGTTTGGTCTGCTCAAACTTAATAACTCCTCAGTGCATTCCGTGGATTTCGGAAATGCTGTAACTTCGGCTGAGTTGGCAAAGCAGCACACGACCACAAAGCAGTGGGGGCTGTCCTCCTTCCAGCGGCCATGGTGATCTCTTCATCTGCCCCTTCTCCCCATGGGTTTGTTGGTCTCTGCCCACAGAAATTGCCCTGACGGAATATGTGTTCGTCCCTGGCCAGGTCTATATAATAATTTTCTTTCCCACCAGAAAGATTGACTAGTCAGGGATTTACTTTCTATTTGAACTAACTGTTTTGGTTTCCATCTTTCTGCTAAGCCTGGGAAAATTGGCTGGGGTTTTGCAGGGTTTTAACACTATTTACCAAACTACCAACCCTTTTTTGCCTGAAAACTTTGAAATGTGAATGCCACAAAGTTCTATCCTCTTAGAAGATCAGTCTGACTTGGCTTTGTTTGGATTTTCAGCAACGTGCAGTTTCATCACACCCCTGTCCCAGCACACCTGCACTTATGGATACTGTTGTAGATGTGGCTTTCAGGAAAGCCTGGAAAGTCCTGAAGCTGCCCCTGGTGCATGACTATTATTCTGTAAAGCCAAGAAATTCAGAAATCTGCTTTGGTAATTTAATTTAAGAAAAAGCAGGAAGAACTCACTTTGGGTGCCTCTAACAGGAACATCTCAAGGGAAAAAGAACCTTGTGTGTGTGTGTGTATGTGTGTGTGTGTGTGTGTGTATGTGTGCAAGCATGTAAATACCTGTCTATCTAGAATTATAATATATTGTATGTATCCCATAATGTCATATCACCACAGATTTCTGTTTTTATATTATGTTACGCTAATGCTGAGTAGAGGACAAATGCTCTGCGGAAACTGCAACCTAAAAAAAAAGAAAAATAAAGGAGAAAGAATCAGGGTTAGTGCTATTGAAATAAAGCATAGAAAGATTGCCCACTTGTTTCCAAGACATTTACATGGACTATCTGTCCTACAGGTCTCAGCAATTATAATGCTTAAGCTCAGAAAAGGAATGAGTTTCTAGGCACACAGGGAGTCATCTTCATTTTCATTATACTGCCAGTGGAGACAGGTAGTAGGGGATATGAGCAATGGGCAATGTCACTTGCAAAAACAAGGAAAAATAAATGAACACTGATTTCTGTGTCTTTACCAAAAACCTGACTTCATGCCTTGGAGGCTATATTTCTGTGGCTGCTGAGTCTGCGAATTTGGCAGAGAAAGGAAAACAAAAAGCAAGTGGAGTGATCCAACTCTGGCGTGCTGTCAGGGAAGAGTCGTGCATGGTCTGGGCGGTCTTTCATACAGACATCAGCATATGAGCAATTTTCAGCTGGGCTCCTCCAGCCTGACAGAATTGTTACAGCACAAGGGGAGCTGATGGGAAGGCAGAATACAGAGCTCTGAACTGACAGTCACTGGCATCCCCATTAACAATGTCTCATTATGGGCCACAAAGATGATGAAGGGACTGGACCATCTCTCACACATGGAGAGGCTGAAAGAGCTGGGACTGCTCAGCCCAAAGGAGAGAAGGCTAAGGTGGGTCATATCCATGTGTGCAAATACCCGACAATGGAGTAAAGAACACAGCACCAGCCTGTTCTCCGTGGTGCCCAGTGATGGGACAAGAAGTAATGAACACAAATCAAAATACAGGAAACTCTTGGAGATAAACTTTCTCACTATGAAGGTGGTTGAAAACTGACACAGGTTGTACAGAGGGGTTGTGGTCTCTCCAGCTTTGGAGATATTAAAAATCTGACTTGACACACCCCTGAGAAACCTGCTCTGAGCAGGGATCCTTGTCAGCATCACCTATTACCCTGTGATCCCATGAAATGGCTTTGGTCTCCATAAAGATTCCCCCTTTCCATGGGACACAACGGAACATAGCCATGCCACGGGTACCTGCTAGTCTGCCAGGTACCCCTGGCATGACCATGTTCCAGGTAGTCTGCCTGCTTCCTGGACCTCCCCCAGGCCAGAAGCCCAGGCTGCTCTCCAGACTGCCTGGGCAATGTAGCAGCCACAACCTGCTTCCACCTGTGTTATCTCACCCATAAGCTATGCAAACAGGGAAATGAACCAGCCACCCAGCCAGTGGAGGTGGAAGTTTTCCCCATAGCAGTGTTGGCTAAGGGGAATGGAGAGAGAAACAGGCCCTCCCATGCCTCTTGCTGTGTTTTTGAACACAAGAGCAGCCAAAGGAGGCATCAGGAATCGCAGTAGCAGTGCCAGAGTTTCTCTAACAGCATTGCCACTGTTGCCTTCAGTCAGCTCCTCTGAAACACAAACAATTTTAAAAGGGCAGAAATAAGAAGGGTCAGTGCCCAGTGCCCTCAGTCAGCTAATTAATGTCCTGAATGCAGTGGAAATTCTAGCAAAAAGCATCGGGTACACGGAAGGAAGGAAGCGCCTTTCCAGACATGTTCCAAATGTCCTTACAGGCATACAAATTTGTGTGCTTTAGAATGGTAAAAAGCAACTCCCCAGAAACAACTGCTCATCAGTGAGGGCATGCTGCAAAATGCATCTTGCTTAGGTTTCCCAAAATGTTGCTTTAATGAAATTTGCTGGCTTTCCTGCTTTGCAATTTTCCATTCTGCATCTTGTTTAGATAGGGGAGATTAATGAGGACTGCCTGTAGACAGCTGAACTGCCTTTCTGGCAGGGGCTCATGAGGAAACTGTGGAGATCAGTGCACAGAACTGAAAGTGTGGGTGGCCATGAGCTGCCATTTTTTTTGTCTGCATGTGTAAAGGACTTAAGAAGTGCAGCAGCCAGCTCTGTCATACAGGGGACATATTTCACGGGAAATAACAGACGGCTTCAGACTCATATTTCTCTTACAGAAAACTTTTCTCAGGTACCTGGGAAAATAGATGCTTCAGATTAATTTGTGTTTCTTTTGGGTACATTGAGGTATAGTTCACGCATGAAAGCATAAAGCAGAGGATGAAGAAGCCTAGGCCTTGTTTGTTTGCATAATTATATATGCTCTTGTTTTTGAGGACAGTGGATGACAGAAAGCTTAAGGTCTCTGAAATAACAGGTGTGGGGCTTCTTTTTAGTGACAAGCAGTTGCCAGCATGATCCAGAGCAGAGGGGTCCCTTTCCATATGTTCATTTGGAAGGATGCAAAGCAGCACAGTCCCTGAAGGACTGCAGTGCCAGAGTGATACCTTTCACTACCACAGAAGGTATCTGCTCAATGTCATTTTCATGTGCTTTACGCCTCATGCAGGCACAGACTCTTCTGCGGACGTAGACCAAGCTCAGGTACATCTCGCACTGCGCCCCACAAGAAGAACTTCCATGGAGGGATGACATGGCAGCAAAACCATTGCTGGTGGCATCTGGGAAGAGTTGCCAATCGGCAAAATATATGGGAAGAGAGTGTTATCACAGCTTGTCTTCTCTGCATAGCTGAAAGCTTCCTAGGGTGTTTGCAGTGTCTGTAGGCTGAGGAAGAGGAGCTCTGTGTCTCTAAGGAGGGTGAACCTGCTGTCTCAGGAGCTGAGCTGTGTGAGGCCCAAACGTGACTCCAGAGAAAACCATGTTGCTAAAAAGGAATTCCTATTTTGGGTAATATACATCAGATCAAGACTCACATGCATGGTGAGTAAGAGGAGCTCAGCATGTGAATCACCATCAGTGACCATGGCCTTGGGCCAACTGCAAGGGGCTGAGGTTTGCCCTTGCTGAGGTATCACATATTTTGGGACAGTCAGGAGCAGGTGCATGTTACTGGGAACACTGGCATGGTCATTTCCCCACCTGTGACCTTAATGCCTGCCTGGTGACCTGTCATTACACCCTTACAGTGACAGATGTGGTGACACACACCAGGAAAACCTCATCATGGTGGTCCACCCTTGCCAGCCCTCCAGCCCTGCCACTCACACTGGGTTGCCCTTAGCACCTCAGAAGTCATTACACAGCCTAAATAGCTCCTGCCACATGATGAGGACATTCAGGGCATCCCAGACACTGCAGCTTGGCAGACCCACAGCAGAGCCAGCAGCTGACAGCTGTAGCTGGAAAGGGGCAGCAAGGGAGGGCAGCTGGTGAGATACACCACCCTCTTCCTCCATTGCCTGTCTTCCTTGGGGCTTTGCAGATTGAGCCTGTTTTGACAACCTTGCTTTTACACATGGCAGGTTGTAGAAGTGCAGCAGCCAGGAGATATGCAGCTCTCCATCATTTTCTTGCCAATGGCTAATGGCAGATGACTTTCAGCCACTCAGCCTCCTGCTCAGCATTTTGCTGGATATTTACTCATACCATGTTCCTTTCTCCTTGGGCTTATCCCGTGGATGTGACTGGAGTGGTTTGCAGGTGCAGGCCCCAAAGAACAGCACAATCCAGTCCTGCATGAACTGCTGCTCCAGCTTTTTTACCCTTGCCAGACTGGCTGATGTGGTTGTAGGCCTAGCCCACAAACACCTCTACACCTACTTTTACAGTGTTTTCCTTTTGGCAGTTTGAACAACCACCATGTATAATTTCTGTATTTTGTTGATTGTCGTATTGGTTTTTTTCAAAAAATTGTTTTGATGCACTGATTTTATTGAATGCTTTGGGAACCCACCAGTTCAATTATGGCTGCCTTGATTTTCAGCCTGTTTGGTTTAGCCGTTTCACTCACTTCTGTATCTTACCTTAATGGCTCTAGGGAGGAATATCTCAATAAACCATTTCCCTATATGTTTAACTTTATCCCCCATCCCCAAGACTTTTCACCCTAACTGACCTACCCCCACTTTCTTCTTCATTCTCCTATCTCTTCTGCTGCATTTTTAAAGGAAGAAGACCCATGTTAAAGTGAGAAGATTCAATTGGGCTTTGTAAGAATCAGTCTTGAATTATGTTTGTTCAGTACTTTCATTAACAAAATAGACAAGAGACTAAAAAGGACACACAGTGAATTTGGAGATCAAAGTAACAGGGAATACTTTGAAGGAAAGAGTTAACATTCAAAATTACCTTAACAAATTGAAGAAATTATCTGAAAGGAAAAATCCAAATGGTATTCAGCAGGTACAAAAGGTACTGTCCTCAGGCTAAAATAATCAACTATATTATTATACAATGGCGGAAAATGAGTTGGTAGCAGTTTCAGAGAGGAAGGTATGAATGTAATGGTAGATCAGAATCAGTCTGTGGGTCAGGAACTTTATGTTGTTACAAAAACGGATGGCATGACACTGAAATCTGAGACAAGTATTGCATGCATAGGAAGATCCTTCTGAAGCTCACTGATAAGATATCAGCTGGAATACTTCAGCATTATACTTTAAGAGATCTTGGAGACAAATGCAGACAAATAGACTAAATTGTCTTCAAATACTGCTGAGAAGAAGATACGATCAATCTCTCCTCCTCATCCATCTGGGAAAGAGTGGGAAGGTTAGACACTATCTCTGAGATAAACATGTTAATGAAGAGGGTGAAACTCCAAAAGATCTGGGAAAGTCCTGGAGCATTTGCTGCTGGAGACCTTTAAGAACTGGCCAGGCATGCATCCATGAGGAATGATCCTGACAGCGAGGGTCCTGCTGTGGGCAGAGGAATAACCTTCTTGATTTCTCAAGGCTCCTTCCAGCTCCAGGCCTGCTTCTTGCCCAGACATGAACCTGCATCCTCTGCTATTATGTCTGTCCTGTGTGCCTTCCACAGCCTGACCTCAGCCCACATTCACTCGTCCTTCTGCAGAAGCATGTTTGCCAGCTTATAGCAGATCACTGTCATTTTTCCTTTTTTTCCCTCTGCACTTTACTGCTTCCCATTCACTGCAATCCTCCGTCCTGTCCTGGGTCTGACACCCAGCCTTGTCCCTCTCTGCAAACAGATCTGCCAGGGGATTGCAAATGTCACCTTTCATGGTAAAGCTTGTACCAAGGACACGGATCAGAAATCTCTACTCCCAGGTCTCTGAATCAGTGCTCCAGACTGTTTGCATATTCACCCCTGCTTTGGTTACATTTGGTTCAGAGCTGGTAGCTCTTTTTCCCAGCTCCTGAGGATATTTCTTTGCTCAGTTTTGGAGAGGACTTTGCTTCTGCAGCTCTTGAGCCAGATGACCAGGCCAGATGGACTTAATGTTTTAACCCAATCTCTACTCTATTTGTCTCATCTTTTAGGATTTTCTCTGTGACTTTTTTTTTTAACACATCCCACATATGCTTCCATCCCAGCCCAAACCCAAAAGACTTAGATTCTAAGAAGTGTTTTTGAGCACACGATGCTGAAGGACTGGGTTTATAATTAAACCAAATGAGCAAACATGCCCATAAAAGGAGAGCACAATGGACCAAGACTGTGTGTAGACTTGCAAATCTGCCCTGGGATTTTGATTCCAGTAATAAACCCATCTGAGATTTGCACTCACAGTTTACACGGTCCTCTGAAAACAAGCCCACGGAGAGCGTGATGCAGCAGTTACCATAGCAGCCAGCACCAGAAGAATCCATTAAGTGATCACAGTCCTGGCTCAAAGTGAATTACCAGACTGCAGGTGAACTTTTGCACCTCACAAAGTGTCTCCTGGGGAAAATATGTTGTTGTGCAGGGTGGAACAAGAGAATGCCGACCGGCTGCACTGACTTGCTGCTACATTGTTAACCTTAATTATGTCTGTGCTGGTTTTTAAAAAGTACTGCACAGGCTTTTCCTTTTTCCTGTCAGGTGTTTTTTGTAATTTTTTTTTTTCCCTGAAGGACAAGACAGGCTGGCCCAATCAATAACTACTAATGAAATGTGCTTCAGTCCTCCCTGCATTCTGCCACAATTAGATTGTCAGCTGTTCCGAGAGAGACGCTATTATCTATGTGGGTGTGGAAAATGATCTATCACTGTTAATAATTTCTATTATAGTAGCAGATAGTGTTCCAACATATCAACACCTTATTATGATGGCTTTTTTCACACATGGGAAGTTGAAGGTTCTCTCGGATGCTCAGACATAAGAAATATATATAAATGGAGCTGGGAGGTGGAAAAAGAATGGAGCCTGATGGATTCCTAAGAGCACAGGAGAACACACAGCTCCTTAGATAGCCAGAAGGATGTACTGCCAGTATGTGTTTGGGAGGAGCTCATCCTGCACACAAGCTCCAGATCCAGACCTTGCACAATCGCTCCTGTTTGTCCCTGTACTGCACAACTCTGTCCTATTATAACAGCAAGTGCTGACAGGTGTTCAAACGCCTTTCTCCAAAGCAAAGTGCAGCTGTGGATACTGACATCTTGACCCACAAAAGATGACCTCAGGCTTGCAGTGGCAGAAGACCCAAGTTAACTTAGCAGAGTAGTTACTTAACCCACCATTGATGCTCTTCCTGAAAGTCACTTGAAGCCTTTAAAACCCTCTCCACTGTCACCACCATAATAGGCACATGAAGAGCTACTAAAAACTTCCTGTGAAGGAAGGTAATGAGAAAACTACAGTGTCTGGGAAAACCAAAACAAACAAACCAACTAACAGACCCTAGGCTTTCAGGGAACTCGAGTCGAGCTTGACCTCCATGAGGTATCATTTGCTTCCTGTTTGCTGCCAAAGTACAATGAGGTTTATACTCAGGTCCCACCTTTCAGTGTCTGGGTCTAAAAATGTAACAATGAACTTGTGACACAAAGGCCCTGTCTCCTGGGGAGGCAGAATTTAGATCTAACTGCAAAGCACAAATTCTCCTCTCTTTAAGGCAAAACTAGTTTTGAGTAGGTGGATGGGGGTTTTATTGCTGTTTTTCTTCTTTCTTTCTTTTTTTTTAAAAAACAAAAATCTTTCTATTTTTAGGTTGCCAGACATGGGAGGATTTCATTAGGATTAGGCCAGACTTATGCAACTGTTTCTTCTAAGTTGTTAAGTCTATCATGACTAAACCATTTTAAGGCACATATCACTATGGTTACCTCTGTGTCATTCTCCGAGTCTGAGCTGATAGATGGCTGAGAGGGGACACCAGGTCACCTGAGTGGGAACACACGTGGATATCTAATCTATATATCTTTTTAATTCCTGGAAAATGTTGAGTCTCAGCTCCATAGATAAGAAAAGTAAGTGAATACTTACATGTAGTCCATGCTCAGATGCCACCAAGCTGACTACTTGATGGTCTTCAGACAGCTCTTATTTTCATATAAGAAAGGCACTGGATGACAGTGTGGGAAATGCAGTGGGGTGGGGGCAAAATACTTTTTGGTAGACAATTTCAATGCCTTAATTTTAATTATTGCCAAAAATTTACTTTTAAACCTAATGCTGTTTCATTCTGTGCTTTCATTCCTTCTGGGAAAACCACCACTCACATCTAATGGGAGTAGACCAGATGCATTCTCAGTTTCTAAGCACCAGACTAGAACTGATATTTGTATGACTCTGGCTCACTTGTTTCCTCTTCTCTTTCCAGAGTTCACTTCTTTGTTCTCTCCCTGCTTTTTCTTGCAGTATTTCTGCTTCCCTCTTTCCCTGTTTATTTTTTTCTGGTATTCCTAAAGCAGTTATCTTCTTAGTGGTTATTGAAATGGTTGGATGTGGCTTTGCTGATTCAGTAGAGCCCCTCAAGAAATGGTTATTTCTGTATTACACTTTTCCAAGAACTAGAGTCTCTTTACAGCCTCATCTCACTCCATGGTTTTCCTGGGAGATGCCTGAACATGGGCCCTCCTTTTGTATGCACAGGAGTAACTCTCCACCAGCCAGTCCTCCTAGAAAGAGAACTTGAGTGTCTCCCCAGGCCATTGTACAAGGGACTGTGAGAGACAGATCATTTCCAGGTGGCAGTCACAAGGACTTCTAAATGAGAGAGAGATCACTGAAGAGCTGTTGCCAAAGGGTCACACCATGGAAACCTAAGGGCCCTCATCAGTGAAAGGACACAGTCATTTACCACTCTGGCCTTTTCTATCCAGTAAAGCCATAAAACTCCCAGGGTAGCCACCTGGCTCTCAGTCTTGTCTGCAGCACTACTCAGCTACAGAAGATTCCTGAGTACAGAAATTATTAAATGCCTGGACTAGACCAGCAGAGAGATTGCACAATATGGTTGAATAGCAAAAACTTTGCATGGTCCAGCTAAAAAGTAAAGAAGATGTATGGTGTGACTGTTTAGTAAACAGGTTAAAAGATTTTAAGGAGCCAATAATAGCACCAGAGTGGCAGTAGGGATTTTTACATGGTGCTTATTTGCAGTATGGCTGGTGTTAGTCACTGCTTACCCCAGCAGATGCAAAGTGTTCCCATCAGGTTGGTTCACCTTACTGAGATGAAAGTTTAAGACCTGAAAGAAATTCTGCAAAATCCAGCATTTGTGTGAGAGACAGAAATGCGAATATTGGAGGAAATTATTTTAATCAGCTCTATGTGTCAAAACGAGCTGATTCTCAGAGCCAAATTCTGGGAACAGTCTGCAGCCCATTCTAGCCAGCCTGGGTACTGCAGTACTCCTGAGATGGTGACAATCTGACTTGTTTCAATATGTCCCAGCACCAGTGTGAAGAGCAGAATATAAGTGACAGCTCATTTACATCCATCACGTCACAAGATCTTTCTCAAGCACTGATTAAATAAATATACTCTCTGTCCTGGAAGGCTCATAGAGACGCAAAAACCCCTGGATAGATCTAGACACCATAGGAGTTAGAAACCCCCAAAACTCTTTAAAACAAAAAACCACACAACTGTCTGTAAAAGACAGTATGTGATGGGAGTACAAGAGCAACTGGATTGGCTTGTAAATAAAATACCAATCCAAAAGTTCAGTTCTCTCCGTAGGTGTTGTGTATTTGTGTAAGGGTATCTTGCAGCATGTTTGGACAGCTGCTGCTATTAAAATTTTTGCCAAGTAATTAAAAAAAGCCACCTTCTAACTGCCATTTTCATGAACACATAAGGAAGTTTACAAGCACTTCAATACCAAACAGAAACCTTCTTGGAGTTATTTTCAAAATATTTAAAACCTTTGAGTAGCATGTTCTTTTTTACCCTGGATACGTGCCTCAAATACAGACAGTAAATGTATTAGCAATATACAGTTTATGGTTGCATGTACATATATACAAGGATGTTCTCTATCTTTGAGATGATATGCAATAATATTTCACTTATTAGGGTTTTGTTGTTTCTTTTTTTTTTCTTTTTAGAATTTATGATAAAACTATAAATCTCAGAATTGCAAAGATAGATGAAGAACGTTTGTTGCAAAATTTGGCACAGTGTGAGCTAACTCTCTATGCTGAGCAGCACCAGCTGATTTGGGACATATTCATGGCTAAGAAAGATCTCTTCAAGATGTGTACTGCTTGTGCAACACGAAATGTAGACTTAATTTCATTGGAAGCCCAGGGGCCTTTGCACTGGGTGTGGAGGCAGATGGTGCAGCAAGACATGCCCCTGGGGCTTTTTTCCATTGTGTCACTCAAGCGATTCCCCAAGGGAACAACATTTATTCTTACATTTTCCACATGAGAATAATACTGCCTTTTCTTTTTTCCTTTCGAGTCTTCGTTGCCAGTTACAGTTCCAGAATATAGGGCAGGGACCATGAGTGGGAGGAGGTGAGCCTGAAGCTAGGGACATTTCAAAGCACACTGTTTTAACTCTTTGCATGCTGAAAAAGAGAAGGGATACAATCCTGGGTTTGTCTCTAGATTACAATGGATGAAGTTGCCTGTCTTCATGTTGGAAGGATTTTTCTACTGACTTCAACCTGAATCTTTATTTGCAATAAGCATTTTTTTCCAGGTCCAACTGTAATCCAACAATTCCCTCCCACAGGAAAGTAATGCAGAAGCTCAGAAGAAGCCCACCCTCAAGCACTGTTTGAGATTTTTTAACCCTGCAAAGACTCAGACGTGGGAAGGTTGCTACACACCATCCTGTACCAAACATCAAGGACTGAGATGCTCTTCCAAATCAGGAACATTGCAAGATTTTTGTTGATCACGTTAAAGCTGCTTTGGAGACCAGCACTTGCTACCACACATTTGCTGAAGTGTTCAAGCAGTCTGAGCACAGAAGGAGGTACCATGGAGTCCATGCAACTCATCTCCTATGTACACTTTGATCAAGTTATTTGCACAATTTCACCAGATGTGGAATTGCATTTGTGGTGTGTGCTGACAACTATCAGTCCTCTGTGGAGGGGCTGAGAGGTTTTATTCAACCTCCTACGTGAGAAACATCATGAACAGGAGGATAAAGGGCTGAAACATGTTTCTGAAAGCATATAATCAAGTTGATTTAGATCTAAATCTGAGGAGAAATTTATTTTGGCAGAAAATATTCTCCTCGGTCTATAAATAGTTCTTTAGATTGCCAAATACTCTTCCTAAGTTATACTCCTTGTTTGGCCTGAGTGAGAAACACAATGTAGTCTTCATAATAGAAAAGAATACAATAATATGTTCCCTCAATGGAACTGACATGACCTTGGACCCAGAAGGTGATTTGTGCTTTATGACCCACCAAACTAGTTTACCATGTGGTCCAAATTGCGTTAAATATTTCTGCAGTCCTGATGCATACAGTGAGATGCTCTTCTTCCAAGGCAAATAGCTCATCCTTTGGAGATGTTTGTGTTGCTATCACCATGGCAACCAGAAAAGATGAAAGTCAGAATAGAAAGACACAACCAAAACCGCTGGCTGAAGTATGGATGGGCTGTGAGACTGTAAAACCAGGCAGGGACTTTTAAAGGAAATGACTATTCTGTATCACAGAAACCTGACAGAATTATTCGTGCCATAGTCTAAAAATAGCACTCACAGCTTCATTAAGTGCAACGGCTCTTAGAAACCCTGTTAGAGCACATGTCAGGAATGGGGGATTCTCCCTCTGACTGGAGTGATGTTACTCCATCCTGCTTCTCAGGGGAATGTGCCCCTCAGCCCATGATGATTCCAAGCAAAACCACTTGCGGTCCCACGTTTGACATGGGACATGACATAGCTATGAGCAGCTATGGCACTCGCTCTGCCTGAGCCATGAAGACTTAAATAAACCCTGAAATCTGGGCCCTTAATATGACACTGGATCCTACTCCAGTAGACTTGGTTGAGACTCATTGTCCAATTCTGTTTGAAAGCAGTTCCCTGGTCAGCCAAGTCAGGATTTTGGTGTCATTCCACACAGAGAGAATCTTTGTCCTAATGCCTGAATTGGGAGAATGAACCCACAGAATTCCACAAGGATTATTTTCAGGAGAAGGAATAAACCTATATAATCCATAGAATAGAACAGAAGTCTGAGTATTGAAATGTAGCTAGAAAACCTACACATTTCCCACAGCTATATTCCATTTAGGCATGGTTTGTCCTTAGATTTGAACTATCAATTCCTGTCTAAAATTAAACTAAGTCTGGTTCGAAACAGTGCCTCCTCACTTGCTCCCGAGTTCTACCACAGATGAGTCTGGCAGAAAGGGTAATTTGAAGACAGTTCTCAAATCCATTTGCAAACCCCAGGACAGACAAATATTGCCCCTTTCACCATCATGTTAGAGGGAATAAGATTTGCTTGAATCAGTCTAAAATATTGCTTCATCTCATAACAGAAAGGCTGTGTAGAACCAGCTGCTTTACTATGACACAGAAAATTTAGCAAGATTCTTCCAGGTCCTCAACTTTACTTATTTGTCATAGGCTAATAAAGAGAGGGGGTTTTTTTTGAGAATTTAGGGATTAGATAAACAAAGCTCAACGCCATTGAGTCAGATGAGGACTTGCTTGTTAAACATTAACAAGCACCCAGCCCTTTCAAATGTCTGCTTACTGATACCTCTGCCACAGGCTTCAGGCTTGGTTTTTGCAAGGTTTTTACAAGCTGTTAAGCAAGCCTGGCTGTGTGCAATCACTAGGATTAGACTCCTTTGGCTCTCTCTTTCTGGTGCCTAATGGAAGGTAAGGTATCTAATTCACAGGAATAAGAAATGTTTTTTTCTATTTTACTTTTCCTGGATGCATCCACCACAATGAGCAGGAAGATTTGCCCAGACTCCCGCTTATCTTTATTGCCAGTTTATGTTATATGGGCCAGCAACACCTACTATGTAACCTGCTGGTGCCAGTGACCTCTGCCGTGCCCAGCACACAGGATATGCAAACCTTTTGTCCCTCCGAGGTGGGGGTGTCTTGGCTTCAAATGCCAGGTGTTGACTAAGGGCCCCAATACACTCAAAACTCCCAGAGCCTTTCTTTAGCCCTAACACCGAGGTCAGCCTCACCTATGTGCATGCGCACAGACCCACCCAGTAAGTGGTCACAGACAAAAGGCTTCGTTTGAAATCCAACCAGCAGTGCTTTTTTGGATTGCTCCCCAATGGGCTGTTCCTGTGTGTATCCTCCTGCAGTATGGAAGCTTTGGTCTCCATACACAACCCGTAAAAACAGAGACATTAAAAGAGAAACAAATTATGTCAGAATAGCTGAAGGCTTAATGGGAGCACAGTGAGGCAAAAGTCACTATATTTGCATTTATTTTCATTAGTTCTCAAATTTACAGGAGATCCAGAGAAATGTAATTTTAGTCAACCCAGTTAGTTACAGTATCCAAGCAGAGTGAAAATCCCCTCAAATTGGATGAAACTTGATGCTGCCAGCATACTCCTGAATCCCCTCCAGTGTACTTCCAAATCACATTCCTCCTTTACTCTGCTGAGCGCTGCCCAAAGAATCAACACTAAATCAACTAACCTGTAATATACTTCTTTTTCTATAATGCATCTATAAATTTCATGGGACTATGGATTTCTTCTTATGAAATTTAATTTGAGTCATTTTGGGAAACATTTCCATATTGAAAGGAACTCCTGGCTTTCATTGTACTTATACTTACTTTGCTTTTACTGAACCGCAAATGCTTTGATTTAAAGGAACATAGCCAAGGTAAAGCTTGCCTGCACAAAAGCAATTGGGTCCATTTCCACTTGACAGGAAAAAATAGGCAGCTGCTGAGCTGAGCAATCTCATCTCTGCCAGCCAGTTGAGGATGGGCACAAAGAACATGGGCTTGTGAATGATGCTGGTTTTTCCTCCGAGATTGCCTCCGAGATTGCTGTGTCATGAGAAGGACAAAGCAAGAGCCGGGCTGTCATTTCCAGCAGGCTGAGTCACAGAGAGAGCTGCTGCTGACCTCTTTCCATCCCAGGGAGCACCAGTGCTGACTTCTGCATTCCCATCCCTAGATTTCTATGAATGCGGCTTTTCAAAAACATGTGGGTCTGAGTGAAATGATGGGTGCACAGCAGAAACTGATTAACACCTTCATAGCACCAAAACTGAGCAGAAACAGCTTTTTTTCCTTCTTTCTCTGTATAAAGACTGTTCTATATGATTACTGGGTTCCCCAGGCGATTTCTGACAACCTCTGCTCCCACAGTGTTTTGTAACACACACAATCTCAGGTGCAAATGAGTCAAATTTTGCTGTTACTAGAACAGAAAGAATATGGTAAAGCAGCAGTTTCTAGCTTATGGCTCATAAATAAATACCACACAGTCTGCAAAAGGTAGTGGACTGCAGTTCAGTATGCATAAATGCAATTCAAAAGGTTTAGAGGGAAAAAATTAGAAATTACTGAAAACATCAGAGCTGGAGATTGAAAAGGGAATACAAGGGAGGAAGTGGGACTGAGGCTTATATTTAAAAGTCACTAAAAGAAAATAAATTCAGGAATCAGTTAGATTTGGATATCAATCCAGTTTTCTATAAAGGAAGAAAAAAGGCACATTAAGCGCTTAAAGTAAATACAGACATGGATGGTTACTAAAATAACAGAAGAGGGAACCAGAAGTTTGCAAATGCAAGAACAGAATGAGGAAGACATAGTGGTTAGAAAAAAATGTATCTCATTTGACTGCCCAGTCTGACCTCTTGCTGCGTCTGTCTTTGCGGTGATGGATACTGTCCCTCCACATGGACACACATCACCTCTCACAGCTTTCTGAGACCAAAGGTGGCATGCCAGGAGCTGCCTGAAGCACCCACTGAGGCCCAGGGTTGCTGCTGCTGTGGCACACCTATGACAAATACTTCATGAAGTGTATCACTCAGTCTGGTCCCTGCTCTGCAGGCAGAACCACTTCACAGGACAGCAGGACAGGGCCATGGTGTGGGCAGGACGGGAGACTTGTGTTTCTGGCACCACACAGAGGCCAAACCATCTGCACTCAGTAGCTCACAGATGCATGAGCACAGCCAGGAAATTGAAGCAATCCAGGAGGAGCTGGTAAAGGAAACTGTTTGGGTCCTCAGCCTCACATTTTTCTGCATGAAACTGTGAGAAATAAGGCATCAGCAGGAAAGGCATTGGAAAAAAAATTACTAAAGCAATGTAGTGGTCACCTTCACTGGATTTTCTAAAAACTAGTTAGGGACCAGTTCTTAGAAAAATCTCTCCTAAGAGATTTTTGGATGAGTTTGCTGGTGTCACAATAGTGTCATGAGCAAGATAGTTGCCTCTGACCTTTTATCTTTCTCTTATCGTATATACCCACCTAATACAAATTGAGATCTCAGTGCCATTTTTTCTGGTTTCTCACCACTTTTCCTACACTCCTGGTGTCTCTCATGTTGCCTATTTTTTCAGCATTATGTACTGGGATTTTGCAACTGTCTACATGGATAGATTTATCTATAGAAATAGGTGAGCTGCCTTCATGAACACTCTAGAAATGGTTTTATATATCCTCAGTGATAAATGTCACATGGTCTAGGTACACTCAAACCAGAAAATGTTTTGCGATCCCTTCCAGTGCTCCATATCCCCATTTCTGTGAAATAATGGCATGCGTTCACATACCTGTAAATATGTCCAGCTACCTATATGTGGCAGTGGTGCAGCTGC
>VYZT01032664.1:368-22709 GCA_013400735.1 Pomatostomus ruficeps | reverse complement strand
GCGTTTTCTCCCGGTTCCTTATCTCAACTCATAGACCTCTGAGTTAATTCCCTTGGTTTTTTCCCCTCTCCTTCCCTCATCTGCCCAGCTGTGGCAAGGGAGGGAACGAGTGAGTGGCTGCCGTGGGTGCCTGGCACTTAGCCAGGATCGAAACCACGACAATTATGAATATGGCAAAGAGATTTCCTCAAAAAAGGAGGGAAAGACAGAGTTTATTTCGGTGTCGTCCTTCTCTAACCATTTATGTTCTCAAGCTGAGTATCTCTAGTCCTTTTAAAAGAAAAAACAGCAAAGCAACCTTTACTTTCCCCTCTCAAAAGATCTGATCAAGTCAGTCCACAGGTTTCTTGATGAGATATGCAAAACCAGGTCCAGTAATCCTACAGATAAATTCCTTAACCAGCTCTGGAGTCTGTACATACCATGTGTGTTTACACATAGTGGAATGTTTGCACTTTTGAGCAGGAAATTGAATGAGGTTTATCATCAGACTCACAAGAGCCTCTCTTCCAGAACTGCTGTCTTGCTGATTTTTTTCATCCTGTAACAGGGCTTTTAATTATTTCTTTCTAGACATAGTAAATTTCGCTTGCCCCTATTCAACTGCATTCTATTTTTTCAAAGTCAAGGCAAAATTTTATAGCTAAAATCTCCAAGAGCAGTTTAAATTGGAGTGTCTCCAAGAATAGTGTGTTGAAGTGAGGTTTTGTGATATCTTTCTTGATGACATTTCTCAAGTGTTCTGAACTTGCACATTTAGACCATTTATACCGGTGTCAAGAGAAGGAGGGAACTATAAATTGATTAGTGCATAGTTTCCTGTGGTGTGGCTTTGTTTTCTAATTCCTTTTAACAAGCTGGATATTGTTCAACTATGTCATTGTGTTGTGATTTGCTAATAACAATGGTGTCACTCCTCACAAACTCCTTCTAGACTAGCAGGAACATCTCATCAGATTGGCTTTGACTGCAGTGGCCTTAGTCTCTGGCGTGCTCTCTAGCTTGTTCCAGTGTTGCTCTCCTGGAACAAGGAAGTGTTTTGTGACAAGGAAACCTGTGGTTTATTTGAATGAGTTTATGATTCTTATGTCCTGTTTGTATTGCCCACCAGGTTCTTGAATCCATGTGAACTCCAGATTTTAAATACAGTTCAGAATTAAATTAACCATGTTTCGATTGTGTTACCTGTTTTTTGAGGGAAACATAATGATATTTCCAATTTGTTTCTTTCATGATCGCTGGGTAAGTCATGTCAGCTTTCATATCTTGGTAGTGCAACAGAAGCATTTATTGCCTCTGTCAAAGTGATGCAAGCGGAGAAGCCTTCAGATAAACTGCCACTTGAGATGTTTGCTCCCTGGCTAGAATTAGAAAGCACTGGACAAGTCACTCTCTCAGCTTAGTGCTGCAAACAGTATTAGTAACACCAAAAAAAAAAAAAAAATTGACTTCGTGCAGATTTTTTTCACTGGCACTTGACTATTGGAACTACAGTATCATTGAAACAAATAATGAAGCGTGCATCATCAGAAAGTAATCTCTGGATGTTGTGTAAGAGGAAGTGCCTCCTTTGTGATACAAAGGCAGAGCCATCTACAGCATTTTGGAAAAGTGTGCATAAGCAGCGGCTAATACTGTACAACTGAAGTTCATGGTAAACTTCCTTACATAACCTTTTAAAAAATGTGTAAGAGGAAGTGAGATATCTCAAGTTTAGCACAGACTTTTTCTTGGAAAAATGCTGGAATCTTTCAGGAATGTGGGGATTATGACTCTTGTATTGAAAAAATGGTAAAGACATTTTTGCTGCTGAGCAGTAAAGGAAGTGATAACAAACTGAGGTTTGACTTACTATCAAATGAAGCTGTCAAGGTCTGTGTTTTCTAATGTGTCTCTAATTCTCTTTGAAGTTTGAAGAAAATCACTTATTTATGAGCTGTTTAATTTAAAGGAAACTCATAAGTGTTATTTGCTAGAACTGTTTTTTTCCCCTTCCACTCTAGAGATCTCCTTGGGATGTACTGTTCTGCACCAAGGGTGTGTGGGTTGAGGCTGAGAGGGAGGAGGCACAGACTTCTTAATGGATCTCAATTAGAAAAGGCCCGCCAAGAAATGGCTTAATGGCTTAATGAAATTGCTATTATAAGAAGATGGAAAAAAAGATAGATACACATAATGAGAAAATCTCCCATCCCTTCACATCCTGGGAACACTACTTCTGTACAGCATTACCCAGGCATGGGGTGCATTTTCCCACAGCACAGTGCACTGATCCTGTCCATAGAGTTGTTCTGGCCATTTTGGTCATTTGAGCTATTATATTACTCTTGTTATTCTGTGTTCATAAAAGAGTGAGTTTATTAAGCCATTTGTTGTCAAGCCTTTCTTGGTGAGATCTCAAAAAACTGTAGCAGTTCTCTCTGTGCCTCATATCTTTTCTCTGTGCCTCACACGCTCTCTGTGCCTCTCTGTGCCTCTGTTACTCTGTTTCACTCTCCTAACCCCTCACAGAGCAGGACATACACCTGCTCTTATCTTGGGGTTTTATTACATTTTTATTCTCAAGTTTGTTTGTTTCAGATTACCTGGATATTTTGCATAACAGGGTTTGTCATAATGTTAGGTGCTGAAGGTCAGTCTAATAATTTTTCAGAAAAAACACATAAGGCCTATGCTTGGATTTGCCTCTTGATTTGAACTGATTCAACATTTTGCAACTTCTGAAACCTGTAACAGCTTTTCTCACTCCATCCCCCCAGCCTTAAGTAAAATTAACATTCCTTCTCAGTGACTTAGAGCACAAGTCAAAGGAGGAGTGAGGAGCGGCTGAGGGAGCTGGGGTTGACTAGTCTGGAGAAAAGGAGGCTCAGGGAAAACCCTGTTGTTCTGGACAAGGACCTGAGAGAAGATTGTAGTGGGGTGTGGGTTAGCCTCTTCTCCAGAATACCAAGTGACAGGACGAGAGGAAATGGCCTCAAGCTGCTCCAGGGGAGGTTTGATATTAGCACAAATGTTTCCACAGAAAGGGTTGCCAAACATTGGAACAGGCTGTTCAGGGCTGTGGTGGAGTCACTATCTGTGGAGGTATTTAAAAGATGTGCACACGTGGCATTTAGAGACATGGTTTAGTTGTTGGACTTGGAGATCTTCACCATCTTTGGTTCTGTGACTTCTCTGTAAATGATAGAATTGATCTATGTGTATGTGTAGTGGTGAATAATGGCCAACCACCTTGAATGATTTCAAACTTCCATCGATACATTGCGTCCATTGAAAATTTTGGACTTTACTCTTTTTTCTCTTGAGCTGATCAGTGTTTTAATTCTAGGTTTGATGGAATAATTTGGAGAGCTGCTTAGTTAGGAGAATTCAGAGAAATTAGTTTAATTTAGCAGTTCAAGTGCAAGCCTGTCTTGAGTTGAATTTAGCTGTATGCCTGTCTAAACTTTCTTCTTTTGTTGTGGTGATTTTAGGTGGAGAACTTCACTTCCTTCAGATTGGAGGGACCTGTGATGACATAGATGAAGCTGATATACTTGTAGATGGTTCGCTTTCCAAAAGCGTGGAACAGTCATCAGAAGGCACCAAGCCCTTATCTAACCCTTCTAGTCCAGGCATTACAGGTAAATGGCATGCATGTACATGTCTCCTAAGTGAAAATAATTTTGTCATTTTTGAAAGTTGCATATGAACACTATTTTCAATTATTTAATAACATGCTGCTTTATAATTTTTTTGTTGCCCAAAATTAGAGTTCTGTAGTTGCTGCATGTCTGTCACTGGGTTTGTGCAAGCATAAGACTTTAGCAGTTCCTGATTTAAAAAAACCAAAACAAATCACTTGGACTTTTTCCAATCTCTACATGTGATTTTAAGTGTGCAGATTGTATTTGTGTGACCCTGATTTTATTACACAAGAGTCTGTCGAAAGAAGGAGAAGATGCTTTTTGTCATAAGTTCATGACTGAGTTTCTCCTGCTGCTCCTGTTTTTCTCCAAAGAAACCATTCCTGAAGTTTGACGATCACTAGAAAATAAACTGTTGTACATATGTGAGGGGGAAAAAGGTCTATGCCTTTCTTCTGCACCCTTCTTCTGCTAATGGCAAATAAAGCAAAAAAGAATATAGATGTCAAGGACATAGATGTGCTTCAGTGGATGCATTCCCTGCATAGTAGCTTATCAGCAAATTTAGGTGACCTCCAATCAAATGGTAACTCTGACTATCCTGATGAGTCAAATAGATGATCATTACTGTTTAAATTCTACCACTACTGTAAAGGGAATTTTTTTTCTTTTTTTTATTTGTTCCCATCCAGCCTTCAGTATAGCCTTGAATATGCCTTATTGGAATAAGAAATTGTTTTATTTATGTACAGACTTCAAAGTACCTGTATCTTTAGATTGTCCACAAGCTGCAGGGCCTCCTTTAAGTATTCTTATAATTTAGACATTGTAGTATTTCTTGGTCTTGGTCTGTAATGGTTTCCAAAGGGTTGTTAGATACCCAGTAATGATCAGATAAACTGAGTACTATTTTGCTGTGGCGTCAAACTGAGCCCTCAAAACCTCTGAGAGAAGCTTAATAGTCATAAGAAGCCAGTGCTGAAATGAGGGGTCTGGGTGGGAATTGTTGAAAGCAGATGGTGGTTGCAGAACTCTTTAGTCTGAACTATCCAGGTGAAGGATACGCAAGTCAATAATACAGGACTCTTAGCATATATAAGAATGATTGTGAGGACTGTGAAAACCTCTTCAGTAATGAGGTTGTCAGTACTCGTGGGGATCGTGTTCAGCCTTTGTCCCCAGCATTTATAGCATCAGTGTTGCTTCTCTTTTGTTCTTACATACTAAAAAACAGAAAAAACCCATTTTCTTCCACTTGTGTCTTAGCATGTTTTTCAGACAGAGACACAGCTCAAGAGAAAAGTTTCTGTTCAGGGAAATGAACTCCTGCAACAAGCAGAAGCTTTTGCTCATATAGTGTTCCTTTATATTGTGGACTTAGTGTTCTCCATTGTTTGCATTCTAGAATGCATTTCTTGAATTTTATTTTCTAGCCTGAATTTGCAGCTAGGATGCATTTTAAATTTTATTGTTTTAACAGAAAATAAGTTAACCTTATAGCAATCCTAGATTACTGTTTCCTTTTAAGAAGCAGAGGGTTTTTGTGGTGAAGTAATCTAAAATAATGCTTTTTTCCCAAGTGAATTAATAAAGAATACTAGTCTTCCTGACCAGTTTAAAACCTGTTTTCAAGTTTGCTGTTAGAACTTCATCTTATTATAACACTCTATTAGAATATAATAAAAATCTTAAAATTTTTAAAAGAAGCCAAGCATAGTTGACAGCAGTGGGAAGTTAAGTCCTTCATGTTTCAGTTTTAGGAGTTGATTACTTTTATGTGGTTGCTCTGAGTACTCTGAATTTTGATTTGTTTCTGTTGGAGGAGGAAGGAGAATGAAGCGGAAAGATCCAGTCTGCTCAAAGATAGGCTTGTTGTACAGTTTGAGCAATGATCTCACTTCTCATTGCAGTGTCATCCAGCTAATGAGGTTCACATTTGGGAGTTAAAAAACTGAATGTCTTTGCTGTATTATTGAAATTCAATTTCTAAAGCATTTCTAATTTCTTTGGCATTTTCCTGCCTCCTAGACTGAAAAGTAGGAATTATTATAGTTGCAGTGAGAGTGAATTTATTACCTGTCCAAGTATCTCACCTCAAGCTCAGCCTGGATTGTATTTCAAGATACTCTCCAGGTTCATGCTTCACAGGGCGATGGTATTTGTGTTGGTGTATTATTAGCTCCCCACCCCAGGTGGTGACAGCAGTAGTCAGGTAGCAAACCTTCTCCTTTGGAAAACCATGATTTCTTTACAAGTAAAAGCTTTTCTTTCAAAACACATTTTTAAGAGAAAATGCTCAAAATACTAGAAAATATACATTGTGCATGTCTTATTTTCCCTGAGGTTTGGTTGGTTGGAGGTTTTTTGTTTGGCTGGCTGGGTTTTGTTTGAGGTTTTTTTTGGTTTTGGTTTGGGTTTTTTTGTTTGGTTGGGGGTTACATATTTCTGAAAAAATCTGATTATTTTTGGTTTCTCTGTGGTTCCTTTAGGTGTTTGGCTTCCTGGGACATTTTAGTTTCCAGTACTTCAATTAATCTCCTTGTTTCTTTGGTACAAGGCATAAATATAAAGACAAGAAGACAAAATAATTGTCTAAGCCCAGTGTCTTTTAAGTGCTTTACATAAAGCATGTTTATTTTTCACTTACTCCTCTTTGAAACTAAATTGGGAACCTTCCACAAGGTTTTAGTAATCCACCATAAAACAAGTCTATATCGATAATCAGGGACCAAAGTAATGTTTTAAAGAGGGATAAAAATGCACAGTAATTCTGTATGTCTGTTTTCATGAAACATAAAACTTTTTGTATCTGAGTCAATAGGGATATTAAAAAAAAAGTTTAATTATCCTTACATCTTTTGCAAAGTATAGCTAGCTAATTACTTATTCCTGATGCCTCTGGCTGAATCCCAGACAGCATGCTCAGAGCTCTCAGTACTCAGAAAATTTATTCCACGTGAACTGCCTTCAAAGGGTACTGACTTCAAGGCTGAGATGTTTGGTTGCTTGTGTTTGGGTTTACTTGTAGTTGTTTTTTGTTGTTGTTTGTTTAGAGTGGTGCTTTTTGGGGTGGAGGGAGTTTATTATTATCCTTTTTTAACTAAAAAACCTTCATATGACTTGTAGTTCATTTTGCCTATAGCAGTTCTGATATATTTCAAACTATTTTTCATAGGATATTCTGGAAAAAATACCTATTTAGTAATGAATATTTGTAATAATGTAATTATTCAGGAGTTGATCTTTTGGTGGACCAGCCATTCTCCCTTGAAACGCTGACGTCCCTGGTGGAACTGACCCGTTTTGAGACCTTGACACCACGGTTTTCAGCCACCGTCCCTCCCTGTTGGGTGGAAGTCCAGCAGGAGCAGCAGCAAAGGCGACACCCTCAGCATCTGCACCAGCAGCACCACGGGGATGCAGCTCAGCACACTCGGACTTGGAAGCTGCAGACAGACAGGTGCATATGGGGAGCAATGCACGAGGAATCCTGTGTAGTGCTCAACTAGTCTGTGTAGCTGTACAACCACAAATTTCATGCAATCTAATTGTTTTCAACTAGTGTGCAAGTTTAAGATGTTTCCAAAGATGATAATCCCCATTTGGTAGTTTGCATTATAGGTGTTCGTGAGATTGCTGGAGGCAATTTTAGTGGACCTTGAAACAAATTGAAAGGTCAGGTTTTGAAGTGGTGTATTTTTATTTGCCAAATATGGTCAATACATTACATAATTAAACAAGCACATTTGCCAGAATTAGAGATATTCTTGATAGTTTTTGTAAAAGCCTGATTCACCCTTCCAATGTGTACACACGTTTTTAGTACATTATGTAATTGGAAAATGCAAACTGGGTTCCAGTGTGACTGATTAGTTGTCCTAAATGAAATTGTATTGTAATTTGTTTTAAAATATGAAGGTAGAATCTGGATTTTTGTCTATTCAAGTTAAATCTTTATATATGAGACATTTAAGCCACTCCAGAGCCCTAGCAGTGCTAAAGTTTAGGCAGTATTTTCATTGAAATGATCTGCACCAATATAGTATATGTAGCAGTACTTAGTTTTTCACAGATGACATGTGAATTTGAAATTCCTCTGGGCTCCTAAGTACAAGTACAGCAGTGCTGCAGTCTCCTTGACGGATTGCTTAAAACCTACCTGAAAGTAGCGTTGTGTAGTTTTTTGTGAAAAATGCTTGGAGAAACAAAATATAGATAGAAGGGTTTTTGTTTTATTAAGGAACATGCATAAAGATGCTACAGAATCTTCTGGGTCAGACCACTACACGTGTTCCGCCGATGTGTAACATTTGGATTGTCATGTAGACTCGAAATAGCCATAGAGTGCAAACAAAGAAATGGCCAAACGAGCTAGAGGGAAACTAGAGGTCATGGGTGGGGCAAAAAAGCATGTCTTATAAACAACTGAAAGATAGCATGTGATAATGAAGCATTTCAGGTGGAAAACACATCATAGATGCAGACATTTCCAGGGCTGACATGTAACAGGAGCTGGACTTGCTTTAAATAAATGTTCATAAGCTACAGTTAAAAACTTGCAATGCATTATAGGCTTTAAAACTCTTATTTGTCTTTTGGTTTTGCTTTGTGTAACTCAAATATTCTGTATGTAGCAAGTGGAAGGGGGGTGGTTCCTTGCAAAATAACTTCCGGTTGAAACTACTGGTTATCCAAGTGTGTTCAGCAACAGCTGAGAAGTAAAAAGCTATCAATATGAAGTTATAAGGAAGCAATAAGGTGAAGGTAATAGCAGTAAATTGGAAGGGGATATGTGGAAAATTAGCTTGTGAATATTGTTTCATTAGAGGAAAAGAATTATGCCTGCTGCTAAGTAAAACAGGGTTGTAAAGAGGAAAAGTTAAAAGTTTTGGTTTAGTACTGTAAATCTTCGACAGCTGCTATATGACTCATGATAAAAATTATTAAATTACAGTTCCTTTGTTCTTAGGGTAGAATCTTAAGATTGAAACCTTGTTAGCTCTTAATTAAAAGTTATCTGGGAAGAAACTTTTTGATTTCTGAATTATTTTTTTGGTCATTAATATGAGGTTCCTTTTATCTCCTTTTTGGCTGCCTCATACTGATACCTATCACGATGTGGGATTGCAGTGTTAGATGGATGAGTAATGCAATTTGATATGGTAATTCTTTTGTTTCTCAAATAGATTGGAAGAGATAATCCTCTAACTGTATTTTAGAAAATGGCATTATATTGCAGTCCTACTTTGTTTTTTAAAACGAATGTGAAACAAAGAAAACAGAAAAGCAGGATTTGGTTTACCTTCTGAATTACCTAAATATCAGTCCCCTCAGTGGTAATTTAACTGGAATGTTAAATGGGGTTAATTCTTTTTTAAAAGAGAGGAACGTGAAGTCTTAATATGCATGGATAAAGCAGTGACATCCGAGTTTCCTGGCTTTTTCTCAAATTTATGTAGGGTGTATTCATCTTAAGGAGACATATTTGAAAATATATGAAAGAAGGAAGAGCTAGATACTGATGTTCTTTCCCCGTGTTTAACCTCTGGAAATGGCTCTGCAGTTCAAAGTTCAGCTGCAGTGGTAGATCAGATGGTGAGATGTTATAGGAAGGGAATGAATAAGTGTGTAGGAAAATACCTTGCAGTTGAGAATGATGGTATATTTGCATTTAGAACACAGCATGGATTGTATGTTCTTCTTTAGAAATATGCTATGGATTTAGAAGGGTTTCAAAGGTAGAAGAGTTCCTAAAAGACTTTGCATTAGATTATCAGTGAAAAGTGATATTTGGGATAGATATGCTAAGATATCGAGATAATAATAAGGAAGTAAATTAATTTGTTTGCTGCTTTGAAACTTGGCACTTGAATAAAGGATGTACTTAAACAAACCTATGAGATATTAAAAAAAATCTTTAAAGGGCAGTCTTTGAACTAATCAGAGAATTAGATTCTGAAGTTTACTGCCAGAGGTATAAGAAGCTCTCTTTTCTGCTGGATTAATGTGAGACCTTCATGGAGATTCTTTATTCCATGTGTTTCTGTTGAGCATCTGCTGATCCATTCTGTCAAAAATAGATTTCTGGAGTAGAAAAGAGTTGTAATTCGCTATGGCTGTGTGCAACACACAGACTACAAAAGACTGCACAGACAAAGTGTTTATTATTCATTTCTGGATTTGTAGCAGATCTTTAACTAAAACTGGATGAGCAGAATATTACTTACTCTTTCAGAAGTCTGGCTCCTTTGAGTGTCTTATTCAGTCCATGCTTTGCATGATGTGAAAAACCATCCCTAAACCTCTCTCTGTTTGGCACTGGATTATGTGTTCTCCAAGCAAGAGGAAAGGCATGAGTGATTCTAAATATTTATTTGCTTACAGAGGTTTTAGGGGTTTTTCCCCCAGTGGGATAAATTTTCATTATCTTTTATTTACCTGTGTTCTTTGTACAGTTAGCTGAAAACTCTTCACTGTTACTTCTTGAATCATAACTGCAAATTAGTTTCTGTCCACCTTTCCTCCCAAAGTCTCTGCTTTTCTATGTTACTTGCTCTGGAAAGCTGCCGTGCCATTTCATTACTTGTACCTGAAATCTCTTTTAAGTGTCTTACATGTGCCTGAACGAGATCTGGCCTTCAGGGATATTACTGTAAAGAAATAAACACATTTGCACCATTCCTTAACCTATTTTAAAATGGTTCTCTGCACAATACTCAGTGTGTAGCATGCTATTGGAGTTAAAATACCTATTTGTGAATTAGATGTTAGATGTCTCAAAAATATTTAAAGCAGCATCCTTAGTTTCTTAGTGTTCTCAATTATACAACTATGGTATATCAAAGTTACATTTAAAAAAAACATTGACTGCTAAATTACAGAGATCAAGAAGTTAAATCATTTTAAAAAATGTATGCAAACAGAACAATTGATGCGTAATTAGTTTTATTTTCATTGCTCTTTGGTTTGAACTGTTTTTTGCAAACCCTAGTGTATCAAACTATGGAATGGATCATTGAGAGGTACTTATCTCAAGTTCATACTTTCAGTGTAAACCAAACTTGTCTTCAAAATGAAAATGTGACTTAATAAAAGAAAGCTGCACCCTTTTGCACAGCACAGGCTTCTGAGTTTGCACCTGGTAAGAAGCACTTTTCATTCTGTATGAATTATCAAATGTGCTTTAAAAATAATTTGAAAATAGTATTTTGAGTCTCCTATATGTTGATTTGGCTCTCCTATATGTACCACTGGAAAGTGACATGTTAAGTGTTAAACAGTGGATAAGGACAGCTTAAAAGAGATTACAAGGGAGGTACTTCTGATCATGCTTTCATACACTTCACTAATTGATAGATACTCTTTTAGCGCTGTGTTTGGTTTTTTATTCTTGTACTTTTTTCATTGAAACAAGTAACTGGTGTTTATAGTAATAGGAAAACCGTACTGTGATGAAGGTAATAGGGAATCTTTCCACTGCTGCTTTTATCTGAACATTGTTTCTCCCTGTCATATCAGTTGGGTTTTAACATCTTCTTCACAAAATTAATGTGCTTATCTTGAAAGCTTGGAAGACTTCTGCTTCAGAAATTCATGTGGATGCCAGCTAACACAAAATAAGTTTTTCTTCTTGTGAAAGACAGTGTGCATAGATGCAGAATGGGCTGTGTCATGCCGCTTGCATGATCTGAATTTTCTCCTGACACTGGGTCATTGTCTTCTTTTTTTCCTGACAGCAACAGCTGGGATGAGCATGTCTTTGAACTGGTTCTACCAAAAGCCTGTATGGTTGGACATGTGGACTTCAAATTTGTTTTGAATTCAAACATCACAAACATTCCCCAGATTCAAGTGACTTTACTGAAAAATAAAGCTCCAGGCTTAGGGAAAGTCAATGGTAAGAAAAAACTTAAGGTGTCTTTCAGAACATTATTTCTTTTCTCAAACTCATTATTCTCTGTGGTATAGATCAGAAAAATTGCTTGTAATTATGTAAGTATTTCACTTTTACTGATCTATTCTATTTCTCAGTATCATGCGCTCTTTTCACTTATCATGCTTGAATGTAAATTGGGGAGACAAACTGGGTAAACAGTTTCAAAATCTTGACATTTATACCAATAAAAGTACATAGCTCAAATAGACTGAACTCAATTATAATTCTGTACTGCATGAATCCTACAGTCATTAAAAATAAGTTGTCAATTGTAAATCATCATAGAGATTGACTGATTAAACAAATGTACTCTTTTAAAGTCTTGATATAGTAAAAAAAATTGCAATAAATTATTCCAAGTCACAGAAGGAAATTATTTGCCAGTGAGAAAATAGCAAGGCTTTTCTTGATGGCAGTAAAAAAACCCTGCCTTCCTTGGGAATTCTCTCATCATTTGGCTCATTAACTAAGCTGTGTGAAAGCTGCAGTATGATTTCACCTTTTGTTCCTTGAAGCTTTGACTGAGTAGACCAAAGTTAGGAATGCTCTTGCCTTGGGAAGACTCCTAACTGGGCTCAGCATCTCACTAGCTCTCAGGGAACCTCTGAGGGGGCAGCATAAATTGAAAAGTCAGGTCTTTGATGTGGAAGTGCCTCCGTTGGGATTTTCCTTTGGCGAGAGTGTTCGTTTCGTGTCTTGCTGCCTTGTCTGCTAGGAATGGAAAGTATTACATGCAGCACCTCCTTTTATTGAGGCATTAATTGGTTATCTTTATCTGGCCACCTCTTTTTCAAAAGCTTCTGGGAACTGGCTATTTCAGAGAAATCTTGCTGTCAGATTTACTAAGTTGGTTGCTGGATATAAAATGTGTTGAGGAGAACAGCAAGTATGATCATAAAAGCCCTTTTTCCCCCCTTTTTCCTCCCTTTTTCCTATTTTTTGTAATTGCTAAGACCACCCCACTTAAGAGTAACAGCTGGAAATTTCAAAAAGGGATATAGGCATTTCAAAGATCATTGACATGCTTTCATAAAATTTCACTCTGTAGCATCTGCCACTGTTTAACAACAAAAAATGTGTGCTGAAGGTGCTCCCTTAAATACTGTGAACTGATTGTTACCCAAGAAAAAAATAAACTAGCATAGTAGTATTCTTTGAGAAAAGCCTATTCTTTTAGGATTCAAGATGGTTTAGATTCAACAGAAGTGCTATCTGTGTCTGCAGGACAGCAGTCAACAGGTGTTCTCTCAGGTGTTCTTCATTTTTTTTTTTAATCCTTGATGTAAAAACTTAATTTAACATGTAGAAGAAATTTGTTCTACCAAAGAAAAAACCAGAACAGATTGTCCATGTTTCTGTCCTGAATGGAACCTGCTTTGTTTTCAGCATGATTTCAGTCTATTTGCACATCAGGATGTCAGAACTAACCTGAAAATCTTCACCTATGGAACAAAACAATAGAAGAATAGCTAAATTCTTTTCCTTAATGTTTCTGTTTTAAACACTTCTGAGCAAACAGTTCCATGAGTTGGTAATTCCTTGGAGACATTTGATTTATCTGTGAACTAAATTGCCAGAGCTCTCTGTGAATGCTTTTCATCACAGCATACTGATCAGAAGACATGACAGAGCTCTTCCAGAAAATTACATTCCACTTCCTTACATGCAGTATACTGGAATTTGCTTTTTTCTGTTACAGACAATAGAGAAAGCATTGAGTGAGGGGGTCAGTCAGTCTGGAAAGGATTGGGGAATGTGAGAGCACATGCAAGGCAGCCTTGGCAAAGTCTTTTTCCTTTTTTATTCAGTAGGACTGGAGATCCACAACTATCCAACATCTTCTCCAAGTGTAGCTGCATTGCAGTTGTTTCCTTCCCTTTTTCAGTTTCTTGAGTTTTGGAAAAGGACTTTCGTGACATTTGCCTTTTTTCTTTGCACTATTGAATAAAATAATAGGACACTAATTATTTCCTTATAAGGGAAGACAAAGCTAGATAATTTATATCTGTGATAGATCTTAACTAAAAGGTTCCAGTCCTGGGGAAGAAGTAATATTCAACATTGTTTGATGGCTCTTGAAAATGTGTAAAAACCTCAGACTGAAATTCAGTTAACTCCCCCTGCCTTCTCTCCTTCGATGGGGTGAGAAAGGAATCGAAATTTTAAGATAATCAGATGTAGGGAAGATGTGTAGGGCAGAGTTTATTCAGTCATTTTTTTGTATGACAGGAGCCCTGGAAACAGTTAAATATGTGGTGTGTAGTAATGGGAGGGCCAGAGGAATAATTCTTCCGGTTGGGAACTAATGGTTTCGGTCTGGCAGTTAATTCACTGTATATGCTTCTTGTTAATTTGCTTGCATGTCCTCTTCATCTATAATTCATGTGATCCATTTAATTGGAAAAAGGGCTGTATTTAAATATTACCAAAATAATGTTTGATGTTCAGCAGGAGCAATCCAGTTATTTTAAGTTTAAATTATCAAACTTTCAGTACTGGCATCTAATTGTTTGGGAGTAATCTGTAGTTGATTGTTAGGGGAAAAGGATTTAGGCAGTGTTAAAGCAAAACAGGCTCTTTACAGGTCATTCAGAAATACTATTTTTTTAACTATTTGCTGCAACTTTAATCCATAGGAGAAACATGTCTTTGTATATTTGTGGGTTTATATTAGAAATATTGCCATGGGCGGAAAGCTGGTAATTTTGCTATGTAAACTACCTTTTCTGTTTTTCTTGAGCCTTGCACAGTGTTTGAAATCATGCTAATATTTTTATTTCCAGAAGCAGCTGTAGATAGACAGAACACATTTCCTTTATCTCCAGCTCGTAATATTGAAGTGGAGAGAAATGGAAAACCAGGACTGGTGGAATTCAATGAAGAAATGCAGTATATGGATGTAGAGGAGCCACAATGTAAGTTTTATTGATCTTATTATACTTCAATTAAAGTAGGAGCTTGCTTCTTTCTTCTTTAATGATAAATTTGAATTCCTCTGCAAAAATTTCTCAGGCATTAAAACAGGCTAATTTCTCAGCTGTCTTCAGAGTTATTTCTCTGACTGGTCTGTTTGCTATATGAGTTGAAAGTTTAACACAAACACACCAAAAATGTCTTAAACTACTAGAGAGGTTTGGTGCTTACAAGCAGATTAATATTTATTTGAATTTAGAAATCACGTAGATTCATATGGCACCTTTCTAATTTAAACAACTAGCCTGTTTCAGCAGTATTTTACTTTGTTTCTTTGGCTAGTTTTAATATAATTTTTCTTTGCATACCTGGGTTTCATAGAGATTGCTGCAGTGAACCAAGAAAACAAGGAACAGAATGCAAAGAATTCATAACTAGGCCACATCACACTGACTATGGCTGTTTTTTTAACTTTTTTGTTAACTAGCACTCTTCCACAAAATGTCTTAGACTGTGAAAGGCAATGAGTGGGTCTAAGTGAGGAGAGCTGCAGACTAAAATTTGACAGTTATTGGAGTGACTCAGTTCTAGAGCTTTGGTTCTTTCTTGGTCCTTTCAACAGTCTGACTTTACACCTTCTTCTCTCTCATGTAATCAGGCTTATCTAGAGCATGACTGTAGAGGTCCTTTCCAACCCAAACCATTCTATGATTCTATGACTCCAAGAAAGGAGGGGTTATAAAGGATGAGGGGAAGGAGCAAAGGGTTGATAAAAGTGCTGAAAGGAGATGTTTCATGCTGAGAAAGAAACGGCAGATGAGTGAATGATGATTTCAGTAATTTGTATATCCCATGGGAGAAACAAAGCTGTCTTTTTTTTAATTTATTATTAATTTTGTTTTGTTTTAAACAGTGTTGTCCTGCTTCAATAACAACCCAGTAAGGGTCTCTATATATGTTGGTTCTTTATTTCATCAGTTGTGTATTTTGTGGCTTTTATAAGCCAGCCAACATATATATTAATCCATATAATGAAACTGAAAATGGTTTAAAAACTGTTGTTTACCTTAATTATTTCACTGGAAAATGTCTAAAAGTGAACTTCAAGTCATTTTTCATGTAGAGTTATATGTGTTTAGTGAACAGAGTTTGATGTGGTGTATTTTAATCCATACAAATGATGAGATTTTGTGTTTTAATTATGGCTAATTCAGATCCATATTACTCATGTTTTTGTAAGGTCTTAGATTGTGTCCATTTCTGGAGGAACACAAGGAAGATATACTTTGTGGTCCGGTATGGCTGGCTACTGGACTTGATCTGTCAGGACATGCTGGAATGTTGACACTAACAAGTCCAAAGCTTGTTAAAGGTAAACCAGTTTATTTTGCTATTTGCATGAACTGTGTGTGACTGAAGTGCATCTCATATGTCTCTAGTCAGACATAGGTTTGTTATGTATTTTTGCGTTGATGAATTTTGCTGTATAACACCATAATGAGTTGCTGTTTCAAACTGATGATCAAGTACTGTAATTAACATGGTTGATCTGTTCTGTTTACAACTTGCAATCTGTTTAAACTATGCAAATTCTCCCCCTCCCTTTTTCTTCTCTTTTTTTAGGCATAGCTGGTGGCAAATATCGTTCATTTTTAATTCATGTTAAAGCAGTGAATGACAGAGGAACAGAAGAAATCTGCAATGGTGGCATTAGACCAGTGGTTAGAATACCTCCTCTAAAACCTCAGACGAACAAGGGCCATTCACTTGCTTCATTGTTGGCAAAAGTTGCAGCAGGCAAGGTAATAAATAGCCAAGGAAGATTCGTGTGTTTGTTGTAGCCTTGATATGATTCATGTTGTCTGAAAACAAAACAGCTGTTAGCAGAATTAAGAGCCATTAAAAAAACGACTTTCTAAAGAGGTGACACTGTTGACACCTTCAAGAATTACAGTTCCACAATTCTAAGTTGTTTCTTCTGTGCAAATTTAAGTGAAAAGGTCTGTTCTGCCACTTTTCATGGTCTGAACACTTGTTTTTGAAACGTCTGTTTCCTTGAGTATTTTCAGTAGTTGATAGGCTTTATCCTTCCATGAAGATGTGTGTGTATGTGTGTATTTTACTCTTGATCATTGTGATTGTAAGATTGGATGATACCATGTGCATCTTGTGGACTTTATTAGAATAGTTAGAGCTTAATAGATTACAGAACATGAATAAATTTATTGTTCTATATTAAAGCAGTTGATGAATAAAAATAGTTTATTTTAGTACTGTGCTCAGACTGAGCGATTTTAGTGAACTGCTTGCATTTCACTGAACAAAGTATAAAAATAAATCAGAACCAATGTGATTTATGAATGTTATTTTTTCCAAAAATATAAGGAAAAGCCATCTAGCAAAATTGAAGCCACTACTTCTTCAAGAAAATCAGATAATCTGCGAGGCTGTGACTTACTTCAAGAAGTCTCTGTAACAATTCGAAGATTTAAAAAAACTTCAATTTCAAAGGAAAGGTTAGTAGGTGTTTTTTAATTCTGAAGAAATATTAGCTTTAGTTACACTTCTCATAAAAAGCTTACTTCTCAAAACAGCTCAGGTCAAGATACTGTTTCAAGTTGTTATTTCATAAGCTTATTTTGTATGGAAAATCCTGGAAATTAGAGGATGCTGTTAGAGGGCACTATACTGTGAAAGTTATGGTAGAATAACGTCATGCATGAAATTATATATTTGAGTGGGTTTTTTTGCCTGACTTCAAAAGGCAAATGTAAATAAGTTTTCTTGGTAAAACAGATAATTTTTTTAAAGGAAGCATCTTCCCTTTCTCTTTTCACATTGCCTTGTTCATTACAGAGGAATTAGATTATTTGTCAAAAAGTTTAGAATCAAATTTAGTTAACAAAGAAGTGGTTGAAGTCTCTGGTTTAGTACTGCAGACCTAGATGCAAGTAATACAGTATTTAAAGAGTATTACCAGCTGCCACCCTGCAGTGGTGGCACTGACCACCACTGGCCATGGGCATAAAGAGGTTGACAAGGCTGCAAAGAGGTGTGTGCAAACAGTTGATAAGAGTGCTGTAGGTGGTGAAAGTTTGTTTAGGTTTGGAAGTTGCTAGACAAGTTAATCAGGGGAAAAAACTTCATAGAAGCTTGGAGATATATCATAATGTAGGAAATTCTGTGAGCAGAAAATAGGATGATTGGGAATGTGCGCACACAAAGGATTGTATATGCTTGTGTACTGTTTTTACTTTCATCTAGGATTTTCTTTTTTGCTGCTCCTAAGACAGGATACAAAGCTGGAGAGATGCTGCAATGGGAGAATGGCCCTATTCGATAATTCTGGTTTTTCTTTCCTTCCTCTCCTCCCTAGAGTTCAACGGTGTGCCATGTTACAGTTTTCAGAGTTTCATGAGAAGCTGCTCACCACTCTTTGCAAGAAGACTGAGGATGGTCTGACTACAGAACATGCTCAGAGTCTTGTACTCGACACGCTTTGTTGGTTGGCCGGAGTGTATTCAAATGGCCCTGGCAGGTAAGGGAAGAATTGTGTTCAAGTTACCACGGCTATTTCTCAGTATCAGTTTGATTAAAAAAATAGTTTTATATAATTCTCTAAAGTGTGCAACTTGTTTTCACAGCTCAAAGGAGGGAAATGACAGTTTGCTTGCTAAAACACGTAAATGTGTCTCTGATATTATACGTGTTTGCTTTTTTGAAGCTGGGCGGAGCATAGCTCACAAATGTGCACGATTTCTTGCACTATGCATCAGGTCAGTGCTAATTATTTGCATTTTTTTTTTTTGTTTATTTCTGTTTTACATGTATTTGGGGGATTTGCATGCATTCTGAGTTAAACATAGCATTTGTTACTGTTTCATCTCCTGGAGGAGATTTCATCCTTCGTTCTTACTTCACTACATGTTAAAGCATCTGTGTTTTTTTGTAGCAATGGCAGGTGTGACCCAAGTCAGCAAGGGTTTGGATCAGTTCTTCTGAAAGCTTTACTTGACAATATGCCTCTTTTGCCTGCTGCTGCCACAGGTGGTACGTATGCAGTGTTTGTTGTCGTAAACATTCATGGTACATTTGTTGTTTGTCAAGTTGCGTTGGACTTTCTTTTGAAATCAGAATGAGGTAATTGTTCAGTTAGTACAAAACGCTCCTTGATGTGGTCTGGTCATGAAGTAGGCACTTGCAGTTGGTGGAATTTTGAGCAAATAAGCTTGCTTAAACCAGAGCGTGAAGTCTGACATTTTTGGAAGAACTTAAGTAAGTTTTGCAAGAATTGTGAAAGGTGCTCAGAAACAGCAGTTTCTATAGACATAAGGGACAATCAGGGTTGTCTGTTATTTTTGAAAATTAGGAGATAGCCAGGAAACTTTTCTATCCAAATGATGTCGAACTAGCAATTCACTTCTGATTCTTCTGCACTAAAAGGAAATTTTAACTAAATTAAATTCCTTCCTTATCTATATTACAGTGTAACAATCTCTTAGCACCTTGTTGAAGCATCTGGAGTGCCAGATGGAATGGGAAGATGACTTCACCCTCATATTTTGGGTGGCAAGGCCTGCTTTTCACACTAGGACATTGCTGAATTGTTTCTAGCTTGGCATCACTAAGGGGTCTTGCAGAAAAGTTACTTTGCATTCCAAAAGGCTTGTTATGCTACCACCCAGGTAGAAACACTTAACACACTGCTATAGAGGGTATGGAATGCCCAGGGAGGGAAGGAGAAGGAGGAAGCTGAGATTTGTGTTTCTGTATAGTACCACTGTGCTATGCTCCCTGAACTGATTTGTATGGAAGCAGTGTCTCCAGCAAACACATATTAAGGAGACAGCAACCAGAACCAGAGGATGGAAGGAGAAAAAGAGTTGGATCTGGAGTATGGCTTGACTGTGATGGGATTGGAACCCCTAACCAAGCACCTTAATATATCAAGAGCATTTTAATTGTTGTGGGCAGAAGCAATGAAAGACATGTGCAAAGCTGTCTCTTGGGAACCCTTTTTTCCCTCAGTTATGTGTTAGTTGATAAGAGAATTGAAAGTGTTAGTTGATAAGAGAATTGAAAGTACTTGTGGAAACCTCTGATTAGAAAATGGTTCTTAATTGAAGTCTCTCAAGAAAGGGGAAGGGGTAGAATATCTCCTGGTCTGTGTTCAGTAACCATTAGATAATTATTTATCACTTCCCTTGATTATCCTTCAAAGTATGCTTTCTCAGTGAAAAATTTACATCATGTTTCACCTGAAATTATTTTTTTTAATGCAGGATCTGTGTATTGGTACTTTGTACTGCTGAACTATGTGAAGGATGAAGATCTGGCAGGCTGCAGCACAGCTTGTGCATCATTGCTGACTGCGGTGTCCCGGCAGCTGCAGGATCGCCTAACACCCATGGAAGCGTTACTTCAGACAAGGTACTAAGAAATGTGATGGTTGTAAACTCAATAAAAACAAACCTAAGAACTGTCTAATGCCATCCTTTGGTGTTCTGAAAAAGGTTGTGTGTTACACTTCGCTGTATTTGTTTGAGCAAGAATTAATCAGCAAAAGTTCTGGAAAACAGTTTTAACTGTTGAGTGAAGTTGAAGTTGAATTTAATTGCTATCTCACGTTTTAAATCAGCAAATGTGTATGTAGTGTTTGAAGTCTGTGCAATCCTTAAGTTAGTATTTATGATTTTTAGTGTAAGGACTAACAAAGCACGGCTCTTGGAGCATTTTGACTCTTGGAGGGAATTAAGTGCACTGAAGTATACTGAACAGTTTCAGTTTGGCATAGTGCTTCACGAAACCATAGTCTTTCAATGGACTGACCATACATTTAATGTATTTCTTCTAAAGGCCAGATTCTAAGTGTAGAGACCTGGAGTAATTTACTCGGAATGCAGGTTCTTCTTTTAAATTGCATATCAATGTAATTTAGGACTATGATGTTGCATCTTTTACATCTTGAATTGGTTGGCCATTTAACTTTGGATTTACATGAAAAAGAAATTTCTGATGGTTCAATTTTGCAGCAGTTTTCAAAGCTGCATTATGGTGATGGAGAAATGCTGCTGTTTGACAGCTCTTTTAGTTGTGGTTTGAGTACAAGAGTTTTCCTCAAAGTCAAGCAAGGTCAAGGTAGAAAAGGTTTGGTGGAGGTTAGTTCAGAATTTTCAGATAAAATTGAAAATGTAATAGAAAATGTAGTAAGGGAAGGTGTGGAGGAGGGAGGATATCTGTTTATTTTTTGCTTTGTTTTTAAAGAACTATAATTCCAAAATACTTCATAAAAACTGAGTCTCGGATGTTATACTTAGATCCTTATCCTGCTGTCTACTGCATTCCTCTACTTAGCTGTTAATTTATTTCACTATCTGTAGTCCCTGAAGTTGATTAGAAGACTTATCCCCGCAATAGAAATGATATCTGGAAAAACTGAGAGCTTTGAAAAATAAAGTGAACTGAACCAAATGGAGGAGAAAAATGTGAAAATTACACTTGATATGAGAATGGCACCCTTCTGTGGGAATCGAGTTGTTCTCTCATATAAATTGCTTCCGAGTACTTTCTTTAAGCTACATATCTAATATAGAAGGGTTTCCTCCTTTCCGGTTGCCCACTTTTGTATTTGGTACATGTGACATTTCAGATCACCTTCTGGTGAGCATAGCTGTCTGCATGCAAGGGAAGATTTCTGAAGTGAGCCCGTTCTTGATGCCTTTCAAGCTTAGATTTTCTGAATGTTTCTAGATGGTGTTTTACTCATTTTCTTCTTGGAACTTAGTTTGCTTTCTCTTTTAACTTTGTAACCTCATAGGGAGTTTAAGAGTAGTAGCAAATCCCTGATTTGATTACAATAGCTCTCTAGCAAGGACAGACTATTTCTTGATTTAGTTTACTAATGTAAGAAAAAATTGTGGGCCTTTCCTTTATATATCTATGGATCAAGAGAATACTGTCATTTTTTGGGTTTTGGTTTTTGGGGTTTCTTTTGTGAAAGAGAAATTAGTAGGCAGTCATAGCTTTACCCTTTTTCCATTTCCTCTCCCCGAATTGTATTTTATCTTCTTTGTGTGCATTTGTGTTGCAGAGTTTATACTGTTGTTTTTCCTCTTTGTCATTGGTCCCAGGTGCAATAGCCTAACATCTGGTAATCACCTAAAAGCAGATGTTGATGAACAGATCTGCACATTCATGGGACAGTAATATTCATTTTACTATCATGTGCTGCAATAAATCAAGTAAAACTTGCAAGGATAAGGCCAGTAGGATGTGTTTACATTATTTGCAGTTCAGAAAACAGCAAAAAAAGGATTTCAGATAGGATTTTAGACTGTTTTACAAAGAAGCAGGTTGGTTTTGTCTCTAACAAATCTGAGAAAATTTCTCCAGCCTGTTCTTAAAAGTACCAGATTCACGTCGTCATGGAATTAAATTGTTCTAAATATTGTGTTACATGGTTGAATTATTGTTATCATTAGCACTTGAACTGTCTCCTGCTCGAATCTAATCTGACAACTCTCCTGCTGCAATTAAAGCTTTTTAGGGTGTGTGTCCTGCCCACGTTGGCATTGGAGAGCAGATTCTTTCATTCTAAACAAATTCTGGATGTCTGGAGTATATTCATATCTTCATTGTCTTCTCCAGATCTGTAGTCATTCTTAAAGCATTTGCTTGAGCTGTTTTCTTTGGTCCTCTTCCTTTTATTGTGATACACAAAATTTTAGACATTATTCCAGTTGAGGGCTCTGATGAATGAAGCAGAAGAGGTATTTCACGTAGTTTATATTCATTACTGCACTAATGAGTTAGGTGATTGATGAGTTTTTACATGACATTCTTGATTTAGTCTTTGGTTTTTTCTTG
>VYZT01032661.1:964-194711 GCA_013400735.1 Pomatostomus ruficeps | reverse complement strand
ATGTACACAAGAATATGTATTTTCTCTATTGAAACCATCAGCAAAAATTAAAGTTTTTCTGATTTACAATTTCCAGTCAAGTGAGGGATAAATTGGAAGTACTCTCAGTTTAAAGTAGCTAATCTAGCTCTGCTTTCCTTCTTTAGTGCCTCTTTTCTTATTTCTTCTTAGATCTTGCTTCTGTTTTGAGAAAACCAAATATAATAAAATAAAAATTGATAATAGCCTACGTTTAAAAAAAAGCTGCCTCTATCCAGTTTATACTTTGTATAGACTAGAGAGTCTGCATTCGTAAATATCCTGCTATTGCATTAAGCTGTAGCAAGCTTGACAGTAATAAAGAAAAGAACTAATTTTTCCCCATGCCGCAGTGGTGGGCCTTCCAGGTTTGTGTGGGTGACCCCCAGAGGTTTGCAATATAACTGTCAGCTGCATTGGCTCAGCAAAATAAGCAGAAAAATTAATCTCTGAGGTGTTTTACTGGTATTTAAATGCAGAGGAGGGGAATTTGTAAAAAAGAAATGCAATTGCCAAGAATTCAGAACAACATTTTCCTGATTTTTTTTCCCTGAAATTTCAGTCTGAATAAAGCAAATCAATCTCAATTTTGTCCCAGTCTCAGCAGGTACCATTTTAAACTTTAATTTGCTTTATTTGTTGGTTGTTGTTGTTGTTGTTGTGTTTGGTTTGGTTGTTTTTTAAAAAAAGCTCTTTGTTTTAGTGGTATTTCCTAATTTTGGAAGTAGAATTTCTGAAATGCTGTGAAGAAATTTTGTCTCAGCCAAAAGGAGGAATAGTGAAATGCTTTGAATGTTTATATTTTCATGAGGAGTACCTACTTTAATATATAGACTGTGAAAATTTGGATCAGTTTCAGATGAAAAGTCTGTCACATTTACGCAGAGGAGTCAAGAACTAAGTCTGTGAGCATGGGAGTTCATTCATTAACATGGTAAATGCCTTTTTAAACTGAGTCTCTTAAGCTCTGCCCCCTAAACATTATTCCTCAAGCCCCTATAAAAAGAAGCACCTTTGAACTGAAATTTTCAAAAGGATAAAAGTTATATTTTGTTTCCCAGATAATTGTGATCTAAAACATTTCTTCGTACCAAGAGTATGTTAAACTCCCTATATCATTAATTTCAACCAGTAGTTTCTCTCTTCTAAAAGAAATGAATGGTTCATTATATAAAATGGGAGTCTAGTGTGCATGTCACTTTCAATTCTCCATCTGTCATGAAATAAATAATTTAAAGGAAAACAAAGCATCCAGAGTATCTGCTAATGAGTCAAGTGTACAGTTGCTTTTATTAGAGTTCTTGGTGGGGCTGAGTTATCACACAGGCTTTTTGAGCTTTGCTGACAGCTGCAACACACCTGTAGGGTGTGGGTGGCGGAGTCAACCAATTAATGACTCAGAAAAACAATCCCAACCCCAAAATGCACCCTGACATATGCTATGCAGTACTGGGTTTCTGTCTGTACTTTCCTGAGCTTGGGACACATTCTCTACAAAGTCTCCAGGCTGTGTACAGAGGTTTGTGGCTGATGAGAAATGTGCTTCCAGTATTTCTTGCTGCTTCACCTGGGTTGTCATCATTTCTGCCTGTAGTTCCCGGGATGTGGATTGCTAGTGCTGTGTAAGCACTGGGAATAACACTCTGTTTATGGAAGACCTTTAAAATTACATGTTAACCAGCAGGAGAGAGAGGGACTCAGTTTGTAAAGCTCCTTGGAAAGCATACTGGAGTGCGAAAGTGCTTTTCCTCCACCCCCTTGACTCTACTGCTGTTACAAACAAGCACAATATTCACTAATCATCCTCTCTGCAAATACCCACCCTGTGCTTTGTTCCACCACTTGGTGAAGCCTCAGTTTTGTCATCTCTGGAAGCTTCTGACCATTTCTTCATGGTCTCAAGGGATCAGCATTGTCTGTGGTGCGCCCTTTCTTTCCAGGATTTGTGCTTGTCTTGCATGGCTCCCTCCTGCTACAGAGCACTGAAGTGAGCCCAGCTACCAAATATTTCTCTGAAATGTGTTCACATTGTGTATTTGAATTAACATTATCTCGTATTTGTATATAAATGGTCCTTTTAAGCTATTTCCTTAATAAAATACCAAAATATTCCCTTCCTCCCCTGACCGTGGTGAGGCTGGGGAGCCTGTGGAGCGGAGGGATGTCTGTGAAAGAACAAATGAGTCTGGGGAAATGTCAGGGACAGCCTGTGCCATCAGCCAAGTGTGTTTGACCTTCAGCATCTTTCAGCCATCTCGTGCCAGTGGCCGGGGTCTGTGGAATCACCACATGACCTTTCCCATGGGAAAGCATTCTCCCACAGCATATTTGTGGAAGGCTCTTGTATTCAGGCTTGGAGAGGAGGGGAGTTTGGCCCTTTTTTTATGCTAAGGAGCAGATTGGTCATTGCTGCCAGTGAAGCATTTTGCACAGCATAAAGCTGTTTGGATAATAAGATGCTGAAGACATCAGAGTTCATACCACTTTAAAAGTCCATGTAATTGTTTTAAATACTGGAAATATTACTTGAAGGAGCGTCTCTGTGCTGTTGTGTCGCAAGAGTGAAACAATAGCACATTTTACTTGAGACCTTGAAAATATTTTCCTCTTTCTAATAAGATTGATACAACTTTCCCACCACTTGCATTGAAAGTTGGCAAGATGCTGAGAAGCAGTTAGAGTTTTACTATTTAAGTTAACTTGTGCAATCATGTTTGTACCTGGACAGAGAGACATGATTTACTCAACTGTGCATAAGGAAATTCCAACTGTGAGAAACAAGGCTTAGAATGTGTTTACTTTTAATTCTTTTCTTTGCTGAAAGTTGAGGAAACTCATACTCCTAATTTAAATGAACATCAGAATTTCACTCAATATCTTAAAAAAAAAAAAGCAAAGACACGTTCCACCACACCTACAACTGGTAAAGAATTTAAGAGAGATTGGTGTTATGTGATACTGGTTTATAATGAAGGCAGACATTGTTTTAGGAAAACAAACCCAAGTGTTAAAATCCACTTTCTGCCTTGGTTTTCAGTCATGAATATCCAAAATTTAAGGCTTTAAGTTGTACTAATCACAAAGATTTTGACATTGACACACAAGGATTTCAAAAGCATTTTTATGTCCCTTAAAAGTGGTCACCAGCTTTATATTCAGTTTTAATATATAAGGGGAATAGCATCTATTACAGATACTATTTTAAGTTTTGTGAAGTTAACTAGAACTCATTCAGCTGATGAGCCAGGGCATGAAGGCTTTCCCTAAAAAATAAAAGGAGAAATAGAACAAAATCTTATCCAGATAGAACTGAGCCAAAGGTGGCTATTCGGAGCTGTGAGTACAACAGGGATGCATTTAGATAGCAAAAAGGATGTCCACCTGCTAGCTTCAAACACTTCTTGGCCCCAGGAAAGACAAGCTTTAGTCTTAGCTCTTCATCCAAGATCAGTAGGTAACTCAAACTGTGTACAGCAGTGTTTGTGCAATGAGAGTTAAAGGGCAGCAGCCAAGGAGGCTTCCCACATTCCAAAGCATTGCAGGTGGGAGGGAATCCTTTGACCGTGCAGATATGCCATGAGCTCTGAAGAGACAGCAGGAGTTTTCCTAGTGAAAGGAAATTGCCAGGTGCTTTAAAGCCAGTATGTCCAACTCTACCCAATTTCCTTGTGTGCCAGTACTGTAGGATGAGGCGGAGGGGTCATGGTCAGTGCTGTCACTGTCTGGTGGCCTGTGGCTGCTGGCAGCTTCTGGGGACAGCAGGGGCTTAGACAGACCATGGGCTATTCACAAATGTACCAGAGAGGTCAAGAGTTTATTACAGGAGCACAGAGGGAATTACCTCCTTGCCTGGCTCCCTAAATTCAGCTAGATTTGTGATACATGGAAAATTAGTCAGGATAATTTTAATAATATCTGAAAAGCTCAGATACTGGTTCACTGAGGCAGAGTAGTTAAATTTGATAGGCAACGAAATAACATGGGATGAGAACAGTGGAAAAACCTTGAAATTACAGGTCTGAAAATATCCTTCAGGATTTCTACTGAAAGCAGAGGGAAAAAAAAAGAATAGGGTGGTTTTTCTTTTTTATTAAAAAACAGCAAACAAAACAGATGGAAGACATCTCGGATTTGTATCATCCTAATGTGAAGTACCAAAGGGTATTTTTTCTGTTTTTCATTTTGAACATGGGGGTGGAGATAGATTAATGGGTTTTGGTTTAGCCTCCAGTTCTTAAATGTCCTGCACTTGAAAACAGTGTTTTTCTCCTCCTTTATACCAGATGTTGCACTCTGGAGAATAATTTCTTACTGTTTTCCAAGTTCAGTGAACTGTCTTGTATTTTAATGATGTTGGTTAGGAAATGTACCAGTTCATAACCAATGATGTACCTAAGGCTGTTTATAGACTTCAGTATGGGATCCATCACAACTGAAATGGCTTAGGAAGATGAAACTTGATCCTTTTGGACAGCTGTGTACTTACGCTGAGGAGAGACAACCAAATGAGGAAGGATGACACTGGTATTTTTACATGATGAGATGTTTGGGGGTTTGCAGTTATTTAAACAATTCTTCAGGCTTTACAAGATCAGAATGGTTCCCCCAGGTAGCAGGGCAGCTCACAGTAAGTTCAGATCATTGATGACGTGTAAGCTGTGTATGTTAAGGTAATTTAGATAATATTTTTGAGCATATTTTTTTGCTTTTATAGGGCTGTCTTAGTGAAATATGAACAATTTCCTGGTGGATTTCTTTTGTTTTCTCTTTGTGGACAAGGTGTAGCACTAGGCATTTCTCTGAAGTTCTCAATTCCATTGCCAAGTATTATTTTCAGCAAGCTAATTGTAAGAGTTCATTTACTATTGCTCATTCCATTACACTTTTTCCTTTGTTTTGCAGCATGTTTCTCTGCTTGCTTCTTCTGCTTTCTTTTATGCACCCATTAAGCCCTGAACAAGCTGCTTGAATAAGTTTGTTCCTTAAGATTTTCTGCCTTTAAATCCCTCTTGCTGACTGACACATTCCTCTGTGAGATCTGTGCCTGCCATGGCATCTTAGTGGACTAACACGGTGCAGCTGCACGGCTGCTTAGCACAAGCAATCTCGCTAATTAATACAGGCTCCCCTTAGGGAGTGGAATCTCAGTTCAGTGCTCATCCTGAAGGATCTGTCTAAAATGGATCAGATGACTTGTGTCTTAAAAATGCCCACTGATTTCTAAAGCTTACACTTTAAAACACACCCTGTGGGAATCTACAGTGTAGGTGTCCTGGGTTAGTGTTAGGGAAGATGTGTTTGAATAGTTTTGTCTTCTAAAAAATTGAAATTAGTGCATTGCAATCTTTTACTTTTTTTCTTAAAGTTTGAGCTCTGTGAGGAAGGAGCCATCTAACTTCTGGTTTGCACAGTGCTTAATAAATGTTAGCTAATTAGGGGAATTACAATTTTTAGAGCTTAGGGTCAAGGCTGAGAAAACCACGTTACTGGGCAACACAAAACATGCAAAACTCAGTTCAAAGTCCAGAAATCTTAACTGCAGATCCTGCCCTGTTTCATAAAAAATACTGAGGTACCTAAGGACTTTAAGATAATTTTTTTGAAACAGCTTCCTCAATCACGTTACAAGTAGAAAGTATAAAGCACTGTATGGTGCATTTCCTTTACATAGTGACACCTCTGTGGGAGTAGTGCAAAAACCAGTAGAAGGAAGAAACAAAATATGGTTGGTGTAGTTCAAATATGAGGATACAAGGATATATAAAAATCACATAGGGCATAGAATCAAATATTAGCTTGGAAGGATGCCAGAAAGACTTATGTTTTCAGTTCAGAAGTGCTTTTAGTTATGTCTTTTTTTTTTTTTAATTACAGTACTGTTTTTTTCTCCTGTGGCCTTTCCTTCAAAGGCTTCTTGTGTAGATGTTTATTAGTAAACAGCTGCTTGCAATGAAAGAGCATTACTTTAAAGCCACTGTGGTTTCTAATGTTGATTGGGGGCTGGTTGTGCTTCTGTTTGTCCTAATATAAACCAGATAAGAATATGTAAGTATTCTAAAACTGGGCAGATGACTCACAGAAAAGCTACATAAAGACCAGATAACGACCATGATTATTCACAGAACTTTTGACCCCCAGAAATCCTGGAAGTAAAATAAATCATTAAAGTGTACCTAAAACGCACCCTCATGTGAAAGCTTTTATTATATATAATAACGGTCAAGACATTATCTACCTATGTATTATATGCATATATGAGTGTCTAAAAATAATGGTTATTACAAATATGTTTATTAAGCTCTTCTATGAGCTTGAGAACACTGAAGTAAGATGCTTGACATTTAGGTATCAGAATTGCTGGTGTTGTCTGCTGGTGTCTTGTTTGTTCAAAGTGTTTGAAATACGGGATTTATTGGACATTGGAATCTTTAAGATTCAATTCCTTAAAAAATCTAGATTATAGAAATACAGTTCAAATCTATAAGATACAAATTCATTAAGTTGCAGTTACACAGTAACCACTCTCTTGTCAAAAATTCGAAGCTAGGTACTTGTGATTGAATACCTGAGATAAGCTGGTCTTTAAAACAGGCTGGTTTTGTCCAGTGCAGAGTTGAAAGAGGCCTGACATCTGGGAGCTTAACTTTTTCTACAGTCTTGAAGCATGCTAAACAGTAAAAAGATGCTAAGCTACAACAATGCTTATGTTGGTGATCTGAGTGTATTCTCACAGCTTTGAATAATCAGGAAAATATTATCTCTAGGATGTGGGGAATATAACGTAACACAAATATGTCACTATAGCTTCACTTGATTTGCTTTACTGAGGCACAAGGGGACAGTGGCTATAATAATCCAAAAAACTGAGCTTCTGTGAACACCAGAATTAGACTATTAGTGTATAGATTATTTATTTTGGAAATGTTTTGGTATTTTGAAGTGAAAAAAGTTGGGTTTTTTTTCCTTATGCTCACAAAAGTTGAGTAGTGGTCCAGGTGTCTCCAACAACAAAACGGTGTAACAGAACAGGGGACAAGGTTTGTAGGAGAGCAATGATCTAAGTTAGGGAGTGGCTCCAGGGACAGGTCAGTGCAGTAAGAGGTTAGATGACTGAAGGAGACGTGATGGAGGGAAGGAAGAACAGGAAATTACAGAGCTGCAAATTTCAAGGGACTGGGAGAGAGTTCTGGAGCAGTGTTGTTGTTTGCATCACTGTTCTTAACCAATTTCCTGGATACCTATTTCAAGGTGGTGGTGTAAGCAGGCTACTGGAGTAGCTGTACCCATGGTCTAGTCCTTCTTATTCCTGAAATAATCTCTAGGCCACAATAAATCGTGGGTGACAAAGACGAAGTACAACATAACACCAGGAGAAGAACCAGCTTTGGGGAAGAAAGTGACAACTTTGCCATTTGAGTCTCCTGCCATAATCACTGAGCCCAGAAAGTCTCTGTCTCTCCAAACCTCACCAGGCTGCCTTTCTCCAGTTGCTCCCCAATACCCTGCTTCAAATAGTTTTCCTTCTTCCTAGAAAATTGTTTTCTTGTCAGCAATTTCTCCTCCACCATGCTATTGTTTGAATTGTTTCTTGAGGGTGCTTTGACCTTCTCCTTCCTGGAGTTGGATATATAGTTTTCCAGGCTTTTTCAGCAGCTGGCCCACAGTACAAATAAAGGCCTGTTTGCATGCAGCCCCCTTGCTTTGTTCCAGGTCTGGAAGTCAGAGGACTGGGAGGCAGGAGTGTAGTGGTGAAAATTTTCCATCCACATCCATCCTTGTGTCATACTAAGTTAAACTTGTCACCCACTTAGTGACATGCAGATTATATCATCTTACATATGACCTTTGACTTTGTCTCGTTAAATTGAGCTTGAACTTAGGAAACTTTAATGTCAGAAGGCTAGAGCAGGTCAGAACAGCATAAGAACGTAAGTTACAGTTCGCCGTACTATTAAATTTGAGCTTTACTAAACGTAGTGCAAATTGCCTTTAAAGAAACACTATTGACTTAGAATTTGCACTTTGTCTTGGAAAAGTTGTGCATGTGATAAATGAAATCATTAGACAGAACATGTAGGGAAAATTTTCCTTTGTATTTAATCTTATTTATGCTCTTGCTCACATGTTGTACCCTAGGTTTGTACTTCATCTCTTTGGTTGGTTGGTTGATTATGATTGTTTTGGGGTTTTTTCAGAAGAAAACACAACTGTAAATCCACAGCAGTAATAGATAACCCAGTAGTCGTAAACCACTTTTCCATTGTTGGCATCTCTTGAAAGAGAAGGTGTATTGATACTGATTTATAAAGGGGGCTGTATTTGTTATAAATTCAATTTAGAATAAGTTAACACTACTTAAAAGGGTATTTTTAATGCTAATAGGATTTGATGGTCTGACTTCTTTTTCTCCCCTAAGAATGCATACATTTGCAATAGAAAACATTTTGTAATATATTTATCAAAGTACACTTGACTGTTCAGTAAGATTGCTATGCAAGGTATGTCTACATTTGGATACTTATTTATGGGGTAAAGATCTTTATTCTAGGACATGCTATTAGTGTTTCTCTGCTGGTTTTCAGCACTTTGCCACTTTGTATTGTTTTGATTACAAAACATCATCAAAACCCAAATTAACTGGGTAAAGAGTTTCGTTGTGACCTATAATCTCTTTCTTGCTATAGACTTATGTTGCCCTGACTTTGCAGTGTTCAGTGTTTTCTTGTTAGACTTTCTCTCTCATGGCCATGACTTGTTTTCTCTCTATTATCTATGTTTTCCTAAATTGTATCTGTGTTTACGAATTCCAGTATACTGGGTGGAGAAATATGATTGACAAATACTTTGACCAAGTGGATTATAGGAGGTAGTGATTTCTACCTCCAATCCACGGTGATGTGTGAAAACATATAAATAAAGTCGGAGGGCTCTGCCCTCTCTCTTCCTGCTCTCTCTCCTGCTGCGTCTGTGTGTGTTCTTTGTGTGGCTCTCCCTCAGGCCCTCGGCCTAGCAGGCCTGCCTGAGGAGTGCCATAGACTTACTCAAAACTAAATCTCCCTTTGACAGTGGTTGATAAGGGTAGCACGAGGACTTTAAATCCTTAGAATTTGTTTTAGCTGAAGAACAGAAAGAATAAATTTGTGTTTCATAGGCTGCTTACTCATGAATAACTTTGACTGAGATATATTTGTAAGCCTGGAGAGCAAGGCAGAGGAGGGTATCTGAGCTGCTTTTGAGGTTTTGTGGCCAATTGCCTTTCCTGTTTCCTTTCCTGGAAGTTTTGTTGCCAGTGGGGAGTAACTAGGGATATTGGTTCATAGTGATTAAGAACATTGTGTCAAACCTTTACAAAGATGAAAATATGTAGATTTCACAATAGTCTGGTATACAGCTTAGTAGCTTAGTTTAGTTAGATTTATTTTTTTTTTTGTCATGTAATTACATCCAGAAGTGGACAGTTTTCACCTGTGTTTAAGGTACATGCAAAGTTGATTCTTGGTGTGAGACTCACATGGTTTCAGACTTGCTGCATTTTTTTGCCACCATGAGGCTCTTTCAATTAGTACTTTCTAACTCCAGAGCTGCTTTTTTCCTGAGATTGCCTCAGAAGAAATGTCAACCAAAGAAGGCTTCAGCAAGATTTATAGATGAGGTGCAGTAAGATGTGAGGAAGAAGGAAAAGAACTCATTAGTTTATGAAAATAAAAAGAATCCGTTTCAATTCCAGATCTTAGAACTCTTGTTGAAGCTCTTGTGAATGTTGCCATTTAAGTGCACTCATCAAGCCTGCACATGTCATCTTATTTCCAGCACTCTTTGATCACCAACACTAAAGCTCCAATCTAACTCCTGGGACAAGCGGCATCCTTCTGGCTAGCTTTTAGTAGATTAACAGAAGGAAGACTTACTACTCATGTCCCAGTGAGGCAGAGGTATTTCCCATTTCTAGAAGAACAGAATGAAGGAAACACATTCCTCTACTTTTTGCAATACCTTCTGGAGCCTTGTGGACCTGAAGCTTCCTCCTCGGGCAGCAGTGCCTGCAGCCTTTACCCGTGTGGCCTGGCTGGCTGGCCATTACACCTCTCCCACGACATAATCTATAAAGCTTTGGCACAGAAGGAAGGGCTAAGCTAGATAAAGTTTTACAAATTCAGTGGCATGGATTGAGGAGTGTTTTGGACAGAAAGGTAGGCTCAGAGAGAAAGAGTGGAAAGACATCCAGGTTTAAAACTGCTTTTTCCCTCCTGTCTGAGAAGAAAGGTGCTCTGCTGTTTGTGGCTCAGTTGTTCTGAGGAGCTCCTTTGGGAGAAGGAGAGGACAGGGACGGGTTGCCTTGCTTGATTTCTGACTCCTCAGTAAAGGAGGAAGGCTCCAACCAGTCCTCAGGCATGTAATATTGCCGGAGAAGCAGGTCTCTGGGGAACAAATCTTGGGGGGGGGAAAAAAGCATAAGAAAGAAATGCAGTAAATGATATATTAAATTCTATAAAGAGTGGGTTATAAGCATTTTTAACCTACTTTTTGACATACCTTATTCATGGAAAAGTCTTTGTAACAGAGAAAATAGGTAGAGGATGTAGCTTAGACTGTAATACTTCACTGCACAGAGGGGAAATTCCTCCTTTGTGTAGTAGGAAATGCCATAAAATGCACATTCCCTATGAGGTGTAACCATTGTACACAGCAAATACAAACCCAAACTTTTTCAGGAAAAACATGAGCCTTCAAATAGAAACTGGGGTTAAAATAAATTAAATTTAATCCTTTTCCTGGCTGCACTGTGTGGGTCATTGGCTAGTTCCTCAGACAGCTCCCAAAGGCATTTTGTCTTGTGCGTCTGAGCATTTGCAAGGTGAAATTGTACCATGTCCTGTGGCCTCACTAGCTTTTCAGTTTGCAAGGTGTAAATACAGAGTCAGATGATTTGGAGTCAGATGATTGATCAAAAAAGAAAGGCTTGGACACACTTCTGTGCATTACTGTGATCCGGGGTGAAGCGAGCAAACCTCTGTTACCTGCTGCTGTTGGAAACAGAAAGGCAAATAACTGTGAGGTGGAAATAAAAGGCAAGTCAGAAACTGAGTTACACATCCGTATTGTCTCGCTGGCCGCCTTCGGTGCGGTGCTGAGCTGTGGTTATGAAACTGTGCCCTGGATTTACTCATGTCACATTTGATTTGCAAACCTGTGTGCTGGCGTGGCAGGTCAGTGCCTCTTGCTCTGGCTGGGAACACCCTCATTCCCTCTTCTCTGCAGCTGCTGAGAACCTTTCCAGAGCATGCCTTTGTCTGAGAAAGGATGCAGACACTGAAATGATGATGTGTGGAGCAGAATTACAAATGGGGATGACTTCATACAGAGGGCAGGCAAGCTCTGTCACTCAGCCCTGTGACAGGGACCTCCTCTGCATTTCGCTTTCTTCAAGAAATTTAATCTGGTGGAAGTGCCTGTACATGACATTTCTGAACTTGCTGGTCCTGTTCTCCAGTTTGTCTGCATATCTCAGTCTGGCATAGATATTCTTTGATATTGCTTGTTTAAAGAGAAAATTCAGTGTCTTTTCTAAGTGTTTGTAAAGAAGGCTAGAATTGCTGAGTGAGAATCAAGCAGCTTGTCCCTTTTGTAGAAATGCTCCAGGGCTAATGCAGACCTGAGGGAAGGTGCATTCATTTGTCACAAAGGTGCCTGGAAATATTTGGAACTTGATCTTTCTCACACACACACAGATACAGTGTTCAAGATATGCTCTCCTGCTCCTGGTGTTTAGATTTTAAGGTTACTCTTCTTCTGGAGCCATGTTTGAGATAGTTGATCTGTGTAGCAGTTAAGTGCACTATGTCCCTGAGATACTGACAGGAAGTTTGGGAGGATGCTAGGCAGAGAAAACAAGGTCGCTTCCTCCTCTTTTGGACATCTTATTCACTAAAAGATCACAGGATTGTCTCAAATTTGTTTTACTTATTAGAGACTACATGGAACGGAAGAGGAATAGCAGAACACTGACAGTGCTAGACAGAGAGAAGTAGAAGGTTCTTATTCATGGTGTTCTTCAGAAATTAAACGGCAATTATAAATTTTAAGACCTTAGCTTAAGTCTAACAAGTAAATCTCTAACTAGTTAAAAAATATATCTCACCTATGTTCCTTGGGGCCATTTCATTCAGATCTTGCCAGAGTGCCCTCTTTAACCAAATTTTAGAGGCTGACTCCCAAGAAGCTGAATCCCAAGTGGCCTGTAATCCACTCTTAAAAACTGCAGAGTCAAAGAGCAGGCCATTTGTGGGGTTCCTGAGGGAGCAGAGCAGCAGCAAAGGCAGGACCTGCGGCTGCTCCACAACCCAAGGCAGCACTGCAGTGTCATAGGTGGCTCCATGAGACATCACCTCAAGGGGCATGGAGAGTCCTTTCCATCTTCTTATCCTGTATCTGTCTCGTTGCAGGGGCCAGACTGTGTGGGAACAAGACCCGGAGTAAACCTGGGTTTTGTGACCAGGCCAGTGCTGTGGCAAGGAAGAGGTCATCTGGTCAGCCCTGTCATGGCCCTTTCAGGTCTTACAGAAAAGCTTTTAATTACATTTGGGTTGGATTTAAATAACACATGAAAAGCCAAATCTATGATCATGCCTTTAAATACAGCAACTACTGTGCTTTTCTGGTTTAGTGAGGATTGTGTGAATCAAAAATACCTTACTCATCTGCAAAAAGGCTTAGTCCCAGCAAATCATGACTTTAATTACAGGAAATAATTATAAACTACTTTATATGCAATTAAAGGCACTTTCTTGTGGAGATATTTTTGTAATTTGTATTTTTTCCTAAAACCAATTATCTTAAATATTATATTTTTTCATGCCTGTTGTGCAACTTTGTCTTGCATATAAATTGATTTTTTAAAATTAAACTTTCTTTATGTGTAATTGAAACTTGAGACTATTTTACCTTTATCTAGGCAATTGATTAATAGGTCAGATAACACCTGCTGGTTGGCAGTAGTAGCTAAGTGTTTTGTGCTACAGTTTGCTTGTTTAGATAACTATATTAATTTAGAACGGAAATTGACACAGTTACAATGGTATTTTTTGAAATGTCGATTTTATGGGGGGTTTTTTATGTTAATGTCTAATTAGCCTGTAATCAAATGCTGAAACTGTTTGAAATAGAAAATACTTTTCACACAGAAATTTAATGTGATGTTGGTCCAGAGCTCATTAATTTCATGGGGAGCCCAATGTTGGATTTGGACTATGATCATAATTTTATTCATCTATTGAAACAAAATGATGATTTTTGGATGTGGTCAAATTCAGACCAAACAGTGGTGTGGCTCAAATCTTTCACAAAGAACTGCAAACAAACAGTGGAGAATTTCATGGCAGTGATAGACTTGAAGACTGTAGTAATTGCAACCCATGATGAGGGAAGAAGAGAAAGGTAGATATTTTGTCTTCTCGCACTCAAAGTGACAGTTCAGGGAAGATCTTTAACCTGTAAGGAATATCTACGAGTCAGGAACAGAAAAGTGATAATCCAGCAAAAGCAGTTTTGCCCGGGTGCTCCCATGGCCATTCCAAGTGAGCTCTCCTGGTGCCATCCTCCTTAGTAAATATGTGACCAATTGATGGAAGGGATAGGGCTGGATGATGGGAAAACCATCAGTGTTCCAGGGGCTTCCTTGTCAACCTTCTGCCTCAAAACCCAGACTGCCTGTGCAGTGACTTTCACAGGACCATGTTGCCCTACCAGCTGGTGACACCAGCCAAGTGCTGGTGTTGATGCACAGATTGGCTGCCTCAGCAGGGCAGGAGTTCACACACCTCCAGGAGTACTGCACATTTTTTTCATCAGTCCTGATCTGAAATGCAATCTGGGCAATTTGCAGAATTAAGCCGTCAAAACTATGCAAAATTAATTATAGGCTGGATTTGGCATAAAAGCTTAGATGCAGTGTTTTCCCTCAGCATTTGTATTTGCTGTTGGAAATGCTTCAGCCCATACATCTGTGCAGATAATGCCAATAGGGGAAATCACTAATGAAACATAGTTTTACAGGTGGATTTAGGTGAATTTTCCATCAACTTCATGTGCCTATAGCATAACATTATATTCTTTTCTCAGCTGTGAGTTTTTTTAACTTCTGCTGTGAAGCATGAGACACTGAATTTCCTTTGCCTTTATCACTTGCCTCTGTCACCCTTGCTCACACATCTGGGTGACATGCTGGGGTCTGTGGGGTGCTGTGCAGTCCCTACATGGGGCCCAGGGGTGAAGATCCCTGCACTGAGGAGCAGAGCTTCTGCGGAGCTTCTGCAGAGCTCTCCAAATTTTGCTGTCTTAGAAGCTATGAAAATGTGTCTGTTGAAGAAGAAAGGCCCAGGTTTCAGTGAACCATGTAAGTTCCAGCTGGAAGATGAAGGTATCCAGGGCCACTTTCTCCACCTTAGGCCAGCCATTTATCCAATAAGTATAAATAGGCCGTTTCCATTAATTTTTACAGCACCAAGGATAACTTAGTGTAAAAATACATGTTATGTCTGTATTGATCTAACAATCCACTATCCTTTTTTTTCCTCTTTTCCCACACCCTAGTTAAAGACTCACAGAAACAGGACACAATTAACGTGATGTTGGGGAATGAGAAGACAAATTGTTTCCCCTTATGCATAGGGAGGAAGAGGGAGATATGAGGTGGGGATGGGGGCAGGAAAACTGAGGATTTGGCCCCCCGCTTCCAGCTATGCTGAGCTGTTAGATCAGCTGAGCCATAAATATGTGTCTTCAGCCTTGGATTAGTTCAGGATGTAATCCTTCATTTTTGCCCTTCCCAAGGAATCACTGCTGAAGCTGTTTCACTAATAGCAAAAATATTTATTCAGACATGAGATAACCATTTGTTTCACTTGTTCCTCCAGAGACACATGAGTAGATCCCATTTAAGTAAATGAGTGCTCTGCAGACCTAATTAGAGACAGAGTAAAGTCCATGGTCCTATGCCAAAATGCTACATCATGAACTAAAATTCACGGAAACTTAATACAGACTCACCATTTATTTGCTATATTTAAATTAGACTTTACACATTAAATGAAAGCCAATACACCCAATAAAAGCTTGTAATCCAGACTTTAATAATAAATCTCTTGCTGGTATCCTAGTACAGATGAGGGTGAAATTGTAAGTGCATTGACATTAATGTTATAGCACGTCTTGACTTCAATAGATCCAGGATTTTTTTGGTAATGTTTTTAAGAGTCTTAACTTACTAGCAAAGTAAGTCATTTAGGATTTCCTGTTTCCCCCCCAGTCACTGATGTTGTGATCAGCTCCTGGGACAATACTAACATGTACTCAGCTGGATTTCTCTGTCAGCATCAGAGCCGCCTCCTTTTTTTTTTTGTCTGCCTCCCAAAGCCACTTCTCTGTTTTCACTGCCCTGCCTGCAGTGCACAGGCTTGGCAGGTGCATGGATGTGTTTGGCTTTTAGACTCATTTCCCAGGAGGAGAGAGCTCACATGACTGAGTATGTGTCTGTCTGTCTGCAAAATGGTCTTCGATGATTTTATTTATGGTTGAAAGGAGAATAGCTGTCCTAAGGGTCACTGGGCAGAGGAGGTGATCCCAACTGAGTGCCTTACACTGCCCCAGCTGCCTTGGCACAGACAGTGCTGCACACCAACTGCAGCCGGGGCTGTCCTTCCTCAGCGGGAGGGTGGGGGGAGCACACGTGGGTCTCACTCTGTCCTGATGGGTACATGAGGAAGGGTTAGGGGATAAAGCACAAGAAGGAAAGGCAAAACAAGTTTCAGAGTTGTATCCATTGCAGAACTCTTTCTTTTTTGCCCCCTGAACAGTTTGGTTTCATGTGACTTGAACTCCTTCCACGATAATCTTTGCCAAAGTGACTGATTATGTTTATTTAAGAGGCATCTAGTGGTAGGAAATCAGTAACAAAAATCGATTTGCAGGTTTTTCTGTGCTTTGCAAAAGGCATGTGAGTTTCACTTGCACTAGCTGGAAGCAAGTGAAGGGAAAATAGTTCATAAGTTAAGAAATACTTATTAGTGTACAGTGATAAAACTTTAAAAAGTTATTTCTTGAAGAAAATTGTTATATTATTACATATTACATTACCATACACAAATGAGAATTAATTTTATGGCCTTGGAGATATAAAACAATATGAAAACTTGCATAAATACTTTTGTGCTCAATTATGGTCATTAAGTTGATGTGGAATATCTAGTTGATTTAGCTGTAGCTTAAAGCTGGGGCTTATGAGCTGGGAAAAAATAAGGTGTTTGCTCTGTCTATACCTTTTATTCCATGTGTACCTATATTCTCAAGCCTTCAAAAGTATTTGTGGATGTGCAAGAGGCACAAGATTGCCTAGTAATGTGCTGGCTACTCCCTTTTATTGTTTTGAAGGGTTTAGCAACTACTTTATACAGACTTTTTCATTCATTCTACATCTTTTTCCTCGTCTTACCTAAAGATTACATTTTGCAGGCTCCTGTGCATGAGTTTATCTTTACAGGCACCAGTATTATAGTACTACAAATGTCAGGCAGGTTTCTTGAAGTTAAGCACGAGTTTCTGCAAAGTTAAGGAGAGACAGGGAGACATCGAGCTGCTGTCTGAAAAAAAAAAAACACCTTCATTTTCAGTAGACTTGAGAAATGAAATGTTCCTTGGAAGGTTGCAGACAGATTTCATGCACTGGGGACTGATCTATGAGCAGTTCTTGTCTGCTAGACCAGAGCATAAATATGTTTACTCTTATATATCACAGTACAAGGGCAGTGCAGTGGCAAGCAGACACCTGGCTGACCAGCAGGTTAAAGGAAAGAGGAGAAAATTCACAGTTGTTCTGTTTTGTTATAAACTATGCTTATGGTTCTAGTGTGTCTGAAATTAGGGTAGGAAAGAAGGATGTACTGGAAGTATACAGAAATTAGATTATAGTGGCACATTACTGATGAAAAGAAGAATTCCGTTAAAAGGTTACTCCCTTATTATTTATTTTCTTTTCTATAAGGGAGTCTTTTATTTCTGTTTGGTGGGTAGGATTCATCAGTAGCTCAATTTGCTTACACCATCCTACCACTCCAATCTGTGTGTCAGGAGAAGGGTCCTATGTACAACTGCTCCCAAGAGAAGGGTTTGTTGCCTGCAAGCAGCAGTTGAGAGAGTCATTCAGTGCTTATATGGCGACTTCTGTAGAGAATAGCTCCTGCCTCTAAGGTCTTCCTTCCTGTTCGTTATTTAATACCTATGTTATTTTGGGAACAAAAAAATACCTAAGGAGAAATGGGCACTGTTCACATGAACTCTTTCTGCCCTGCAGATATGAGGGGAATGGTTTCCTTTCCACAGGAAGAGTTGCCAGGAGCCTTTTAGCCAATTACCACAGCAGTTTGTGGACCACAGCAATAGAGGGATTACTTTGCCTTCCGTAGTGAACATTAACCACTGCTGTGCTAAACAAATAAGCCTTTTATATTTTATCTACTTTGATATTTTAAGGAGATGAGAGGTCTTGAAATGACAAAACCCTTGTAATAATGAGGTGAGTTATCACCACATAGTTATTATGAAGAGAATTTTCTTTTTATACTAGTGTGTATTAAAGAAGAGGCATGCTCCTTGTTTGCCTTGGAAGTAGAATCATTCAAGTTTACTCTTGTCAGGTTTCTGAGAAGAATAAAACATTGCTTCTGTTTGTGAAAGAGAAATGCCCTGGTGGAGCCTGGCCCACAGGTTGTCTTTCTGGAAGCAACACGCAATCATGGCTCGTGTCTTGTCTGAGGATGGTCTGATTCCACCTTCATCCATTGTCGGGCTCAGCTGCTGGCAGTCAGTTCTGCATTTGTTACCTCCAGTAAAGTTACCATATCTGCAGTTAATCAAACAGTGTAAAAAAAGTTGGACTTGGGTGTTTTGTGACCAGCCTAGACATTACCTGTAAGGTAAGAATTCTTCTGGCAGTGAACTGCAGCACTTCTGTAGAAGCTGGTAAAGCTGGAAGACACTATGTAGCATCCACTACATCCCTAAGGTAAGGCTGTTTGTTTTAAAGTATGTCCCTATTCATGTCCTGATGTCCTTCCTGCTGTATTGGGAGCAGACTGACCATAAAGGGAACCTCATGTAAATACAATTTACTGAAAATATACCATATACTTAAATTTTATATTATAACATTAAATTAGTAAATCACTATTCACTGTGACTTCTGCATTAATCTTGTTTTCATGTAAAACCCCGTAATCACATTTTGTGCGTCAGTCAGTCAGTTTTCACTGGAAACTGCCAGATGCACAAGGACCTTTGCAGTAGTGCTGTGCTTGGAGTCACTAGCACAAGCACAGAGCCATCTGTTTGAAGACTCTTGCAACTTCTTTCTTGAGCTTCAAGCATGAAACTACATTTCTGTCCAGTGGAGCAAACCAAGAAGAGCCTGCGTTACACTGTTGTGTACACTTAAAGTATAGTGTTACATTACTACTTTGTGGTGTCAGCATACTGCAGAAATAATCTGTGTATAAATTAACATATGAGCTTTCCAGAACTGCATGTGGTGAGTTTTAGTTTAAACATAGTTAACAACATGGATAAGGTGGCAAAACCTATTTAAATATCTATTTGTTCCTGTCTACTTTTAATGTAGATGCTCTCAGATGGTTGTGGATGCCATGCATGAAAAGCTTTTGTGTAGTACAGAACTTGTATAAGCATGTCGGTATGCGCAGCAGCCTTTGCAACAAGCAAAAAGAACCTAACTGAACATAAGGAACTTAATCTCTGATAAGGGCTTGTTTGGAAAGTTTTTCAGAGAAGAAAAGACAATTTCAGAAGAAGCTTGTGCCACTTTAAAGCCTAGAAAAGTAACACATTTGGATTCTAAAACTAATTGGAAAGATGATTTTAGTAATTGTATGAGTGTCAAGAACAAAGGCACTTAAAAACTGACAAAAAAGGAGTGCAAATAACTTGATAAAGCTACAAAAGCTTTATAAAAGTAGACCAGATACTGCATAGTTGGATATTCTACCATAATGGATCTGAAAGAACTACAGAAGTAGAAACTCTGATATTCTTCCAGATGTGTGAAGTAATGCCTTGCATTATTATGTGGGCAAGGCTGTTTTTCTTGGCCATAATTTAGGAAGACTTTTGTGTGTTATCATTAATGAATTAGAACTTGAATAACAAATCTTGGATATAATCATCATAATCTGTTCCTGTTGGGGAGGGACAGAAGGGGGGGAAAAGGTTTGTTGTAAAGTAGTTTAAATGTATTTGATAAAAAATTATGGATAACTCATCTGCTTAGAACAGTTTATCATTTAGGTGGAGTTTTTTTGTTGAGTGGTTCATAATCATAGAGTCTGCTTTAGAAGTTCCTAACTCAATCACGCTGCAAAAGTGAGCTCTGTGTATGGTACTGCTTAGGATCTTGTGTCTACTTTGAGTTCCATACTGAAATGGAGTAATTGAACATGTCAGACTGTCCCATAAAACAAAAATAAGTAAAGTAAAATTGATTGCAATGTGTTCTCCACATTGCATACCTGCCTTAAGAAATTACTCTTATTAGGTCTTTGGAAGACATTGTAACTCTGTGACATATGCTTATATGTATATATGCATATATGTATATATCCTTATGTCCACTCATAAATTATTTTTACATACGTCAGTAGGTATCAGAACTTGTCTTTGTCTTTCCCTGTGATTGTGAGAGTTCTTTGAAGGTGCGTATGTGAGGGTGTCAAGTAGTAACACCTCGTTGAAGCTGCAGGCAGTCATGCAGGGAGGTGTTTGTTAGTTCTCAGTTTAGGAATCTGAAAAATGGAGCATCTTTATATAGGGAAGGAAGTGGATAAGATGAAGATTTTGCAGAAAAAACAACTTCTGCCTTTTCTGGGTAAACATTGAGAAGAAGGTAGATTGCTACTATGTGGGGATAAAAGAAATGAAAATTAGAGTGCAAGAGGAATGCGTGAGAGGTGCATGTATTCTTGGATGCAATATATGAAATATCAGACATAGCAGTCATTACTTCTGTTTCCTTTGACGTTTTCTTTTCTTTTTTCTAATGAAGGAATAAAGCATCATTTAAAACATTACAGGAACTAGAAGCTTTTAATTTCTTTTATAATCCATAGACCTCTCTGCCCAAAGAGACTCAAAGTCCTCAGTTTTCCAATAGCTTGCAGTTTCTTAGTGATATCCCCCACTTGTGTCCATTTTTTCCCAGCTGCACCTAAACACAACATCTGCATTCTGACTTGGTAGTATTTTCAATAACTTATTAAAAAGCGTTACTACATTTGTTTGGGGGAATGAAGTGGCTTGTGGAAACTTCTTGTAAGTGATTGACAATATAACACAGTCATTAGAAAGACATCCAGTGACTTTGTCTTTAGATGAGCTTCTTAATGCATGAAGGTTTTTGTGGGGCCAGTGGGGTAGGGTTGTTCCATAATTACCCTACTTTAGTGGGTTTTGGTGCACTGTTTTTCAGGTTCAGAAGCATTTACTTCTGCTGTGAATGATAGTGCTTCATTATGACATTTGCACTGACACTTATGGGAGAGGTGCTGAAAGGCCCTAGGCTACATCATCATTTTCAAACTCCCACATGCATCTCCCCATTTTTATTAGGATCTCCTCAGTCAGTTACACACCCTCTTTTAAAATGTTGTTTATAACCCAGGTCTGTCAGGTTGCCTGTACAGCACTCACGAGTGGCTGGGTAGCCGGTATGTTAATTGCTACCTTACTGAACCAACCATAATGGCTTGTCTTTTTATTTCTGCAACCTTTTTGTGTATTAATGTTTTGTCTTTGACCATACATTTTAATTATTGTGGGTTTGGAGTGGATTTTGCTGCCTGCTTCAAGCTCTTCAATGCCTGTGCACAGCACTGCGCACAATGAGACCTAATCCCCAGCTAGGGACAATCTCTAACAATGCAGTACAAATACATTCTATTTCAACATTTTGTTGTTTGATTTTGGCCTCATTCAGAAGGGGTTTTGTTGTTATTTCTCAGTTCCTATTTAACATACTAATTTTACAGTAATTTTCTGGCTATTTAAAGCAGATTTGAGGGAAACACTTTCAGTGTTTTGCAAATCATCCACTGCCCAACATAACAAATCCTTGTCTATATGGATTGAGGGTTCATTTTTAGCATGTCTCTATACACAGTACATGTTAATGCACTTGAAAGGTAAGATGTGTGACTTGCTAAACATCTTCAGCTTTGCAAATCATGGGATTGAAGAGCTGGAGTCTGCTCATTTGCTTTCTCATGTTGAAGTGGTACCAGTCATTACTGTGTGTTATATTTTCAAAAAAGCAGGGAAGAGAACATTTTTGCTACTGTGTATGCCTCACAGAGCAAAAAAAATAAGACATTGTCTTACTATTGTGCAGGAGGTTTCTAGAATGTTTGGCATTGCATTTTCAACTTTGGCATTTTGTCATTAAAAAATGGAACAGAGCACAGGCTCTCAAATATGCAGTCAGGCCTCTTGAGCTCCTGTAAAAATAAGCTGGCAAACAAACCCCTCTAATAAAATGCTTATGCTGGAAAAGATATACAGTCATCATTTTGTTATGCTACTTTTCTCAGCATGTCTCATCTATTTCCAAAAGGCAAAGAGAGAGATGATTACCAGAAAAGCAAAAGTCATGATGGGGTGAAATCCTGGCCTTGCTGAGACAGAGAACAGCTCTATCCCTGGGCCAACTTTCGAGTCATGAAATGTCCCAGTGCCCTAGCCAGGTCACTGGTTTCAATGGCCATTAACTTGCCTTTTAGTCAAAGCAGTTGTTTCTTCCCTCCTTATGCTCTTATGATGTTCATTGTTTAGCAGTGTAAATGGGGCTTATGATTTTTAGTTTAGGCTTTTAGTGACACTGTAGCCATTTAAAATGTGCCCCTGGAGCCCCCCAAGGGTTGAGTGCACTGGGGAGGCAAGAGGAGGCTTCTGGTAGTGGGATCATTTGGATTTTGGGCTGCTGTTGATAACCTGGGTGGTGAGGGTGGTGACTGTGCTGTAGTCCTGCAGTCTGGGCTGCTTCTGCTTACTGGTATTGTTATTTTTCCTAGCAATTTTGCTCAGGATGGGAATTTATAATTCATTTATAAATTTTTAACTCATGTACTTTTTCATTCAAAATCTGTATATCTACTTGCAATATTCTCTTAACTATCCTGTGCTCTTTCCTTCAAAAGGAAATACATGTGTTTACTATGTACTGTGTGGGGTAGGATAAATGAAGGAAGAAACAGGAGTAATGACAGCCTAGAAAAGTATAGTGTCAGAATATTTAATTCATAAATTACAGTTCTAGTTTAAGAAAATGTATTTTCAGGTTAGACTCTTCCAGGTCTATGTATCATATGCTAATCATGACAGTGGAACTTTCCTGAATACAAATAAAAGGTGAGGATAAAGAAACTTCTTTTAAAAGAAACATTTTGGCAGTGCTGAAAATGGTAACTCTAATGATGTTACAGAAATTGCAGTATCTTTCCTGTCATACCACACTGGCACATGGGAGGCTTAAATCAGAAAAATCCTGACATGACAATCAAAATAATTTGGTAGAGAGGGAGTCCTTGAAGAGACCGTGCATGTCAGACTAGAGCAACTTTCGAAATACTCTTGTGTGTGATAGTGATCAAGTAGGTTCAGAAGAAAGCAGGTTTTTATGAGACTATGTATTTTGTTTCTGCATGAACTTTAGTACTGCCCTCCCAGTTCTCTGGCCAGCTCTACTGGGCACCTGTTGCTGCCTTGGAAGGAGTCCACAGGTGCCTGGCACACTAAGTGTGCTGAATGAAGGCACGACCTGAAAAATAGTCTTCTTTTTTCTTTCAGAGAGTAATACTTGTTGAACTGCACAGCTTTAAATAAGTAGGAAACATTACTTCTGATCATCTGTAGTGCAAATCAATCAGTCTTTTCTTTTTCTTTGTGCTGCTTAATTACTGGGGAAATATTTAACTATAAGCAGCTTACATGTTTCTGAAACAACTCTCTGATCACGTATTGTTTTGTCCCTTCAGTTTTGGAAAACCTAGAAGGAAAAGTGCACTATCAGGAAAATACTACTATTTGGTCTCTAACCAGTAATGTGTTTTAATAGAGTGGAGATGAACAGCACTGGTTATTTTTGGCTTTTTTCTTGCTTAATTCAGTAGCTCTTGTGTCCCAGGGGACTGAACAGCACAGTTTGTATGTGGTCTCTACTGCTCATATCAGCAGCTCCAGGAATTTTTTTTAAACTTGTATCTTTTATAAGGTCCTTGAGCCTGGCTATCTATAGCTCACCAGAGAACAGCATGTCCTGTGTGCTGCACTCTGCTCATCACATCTTGGAACTGTTCTGGGTGTGCATAAGCCCCTCATCTGGGTGAGATGAAACACAGACATTTCTAACATTTTGACTCCCTTTATCCTCTCTGTAGGAGCTCAGCAGGCAGGATGTACAGTGATTTGGAAGTTTCTACGTTGAGCTCCTAGAACAGCTGAGTCAGCCACAAGGTTTCTCATGGCTGTGTTTTCAGTTCTGTGTTACATAGATGGTGACAGGGCTGTGGACTGCCAGCGATGATAAAAACAAATATATATTTGTGGCAATTAGACACTGATGTATCTGGAGCTAAGCTGTACTGTTGCTGGCAGGATTACAAGAGCTCAGTTGTTTGGAGATTTAATGTTCTCACTGTGGCTATTGTAGGGCAAAACTGAAAGCTCATAAAGCTGAAGGCAGGTCATAGCAACAGACCAATTAAAGACAGTGTGTATCGTGGATACAAATGTTTGTGAGCTATACTGCTTACACAGTAATCATTATTTCTGACCTTTCAGCATGAACTCTGTTGATTCCTCATCACTTTTTCATGCAGGACAGTCTTGTAGAGAAAATGCTATCAGACATGACTTCATATAGTCCCTGACTTTAGTCGGATTTCTGCAGTCCTGATTAAAACCAACTTGGTTGTTGTGGTTTTAGTAGAAGGGAGGGATCAAAACCACGACATTGGTTTTACCGGAGTGATGTAGGGGACAGAACAAGCCAGCTTTTCCTTTCTGTGCTTTTCACGGCGTAGGTCACCTGAAAAGATGAAAATGTTTTCCCACAAAAGAATACTTTTTCCCATAGGTTTCATTACTAAATTGTAACTTGAGTGGATGATTATTGTATGCGGTTGAGTGGCATTTGCTTTAACTGTGCATTTGCAGGTGGCACTGTCTTCTCTGCCAGGAGATAGGAGAAGGTCTAAGGACTTTATCTTTAGTGACACAGCCACTGGAACAGCAGCACAAGACTGTTAAAACACTGATAACTTTAAAAAACTACATTCAAAACAAACTTCTGTCTCATCAATGCCTGACTGATTTCTAATAAAACCATGCTTTAGCTCTTCTTTTGGTCTGCTTGCATTGAGGCTTGTTTGCATGATGCAGATGCAAAGGAAATACTTGCTTTGCTTCACTTTCACATTTCCATTAAGATTACTCTCAGTATGATCTTGCATCACAAAAAGAGATTCAAACCTATTCACGGCCTTACCTTGTGGCAGAAAGCTGCTGAGCCCAGCCGGTCAGGAGGATTCTTAGTTGCTGGAAAATGCATAGACCTGGAGCTTTTATGAAATACTTTTTTGATGTGACACTAGTTCTCACTGAAACGAAATGCAGGCAGAAAGTTGGTGCCCTGATACCAATTGAGAAGGCTGATATGGTTCTACATGTGAATCACAATCACAACAAAACCCAAATACTGGCCAACTGACAGTTGACCCAGCATCCTTCTTCATGATGTTTTTTCTCTCTATGCTCAGTGGAATACGCAACTCTTATGTTGCTGTTAGATACCTTTAAACAATACTAAACAATGTTCTTGAAAAACACAAGTAATGCATGGACTTTCATCCATTTCTTGCTAAACACCTTAGTTACACTGTTGCAAGCCCCTATATCCTGTACCTTTTCCATTATGATTTTTTTTTTAATGCCATGGTAACTAGAACTAGTAATAAGTAACAAAATATGATGAACAAATTTCAGCTCTTAAAGCTCACTTTAAGGATATCAAAGTTAATCTTGAGCTTCTGATTTTTGTCCTGCTGAAGTCCCAACTCTTTCCATCAACTAAAATCGGGGTTGCACCTCTAGAAATATACCTTAATATTAGAAAATGCACGTCTACACTTTAGGACCAAACTGATTTCTATAATAACTTTTTTCCTGCCTCACACACCTTTTCTTCTGAATTGAAGTATACTCTTTTATCAGAAATTTCTCACAGGTACCCATATTACATGATCAAGTCACTTTTTCATATTCTTTTGAACAAAGCCTGAAGGAAGATCTTCTCTGGCATCATCCATAATTCAGAATTTTATAGCTATTTTCTGAATGTGCTGAAGTTTTTCAACATTTCTTTTGAAATACACACATACCGAAACTAAGCTTGCATTACTTTATGGTCCTGTCAGAGTCACATAGAGGAGTAATGCTGCTTCCCTACTATTACTTTGAATTCCCTTCATATATTGTCTTCACTGGCTGCAGCATAGCATCAGGAGTTCATGGTCTGTTGTTGCTTCATGTGTTTTAGAACATTTTTAAACCATTACCTTAAAGATTGTCATTTGTTGGTGGCAGAACCAGCAAAGGTCTCACGAATTTCCTTAATTATGCACGATGGAAAAAATTCAACTTACTCCTAAGCAAAACTTTTTAACTGATGGCAAGGCATATCAATAATCATATAATAAGTAGTGTAATTTATTATATCGTTAAGGTTTTTGACAGTTGTCACATCCAATAAAGAACTGCAGTTTTACAATATCCCTATAGACTGGGAAGTAAGTTTTATTTTGAAGCATGGAAACAGAGGTACAAGTTTGTCACTGGCCAGAGTGTTGTTATACCTGTACTGAACCAGCTTTCACTGACTCCACAACCTATTCAGTCATCCTTCTTGGGCTGCTTAGGAGAATAAATGTTTTATACTTCATGTCACCTCATCATTATGTTATTCTGAAAGTGCTTCCTTACATGTGGACATCATACCTGATTTTAGGACAGTCCTGTGCAGGTTAGTGGTCTCTTACCAGTGCATGAAATGCACCATGGCAGCATGAATTTTGTTGCTCAGCATGTCTGCATTTCTTGGCACAGGCAGCAGGATAATACTGCTGGTGTCCAGACCTACTGTTTTCATAGTGCTGCATTTCCTCACTAATGGCTTTTGAGGCAAATATTTAAGTGCTTATTGTTACATATTCTCCTTTCATCTCATTATTTATAGAGCAAGTGCTAGGATTGTGAAACTATAATTTTTTTCCCCTTTTTAAAAAATAAGATCAAGCAGCAGAAGTTGAAGACTTTCAAGTGTGCACTTAGGAGTTTGTTCACAGTGACTGTTTTGTCTCCTGTGGTTCACTCCTGGCACTCCTTCAACTTACCAGCCCTGGATCAGCAGAGCCTGCTGTGCTCCAGCGTCTGAGCTCTTGCAACACCTCTGTGTACTCACTGGAATGAATTTGAGAGTTGTCAGACCCTCACAGATAGATGATCTTCCACCCTTAGAAGTCCTGTCAAATCTACTAAAGTATCTTTTATGGTGGAGAACAGACACTAAGTGCTTCAAAGGACTTGCTCAATCTTGCGACTTTTTTTTCTCTGCTGTTAAAGATGTGGGACTCAGGTCAAGTTCAGCATGGGACCTTTTGCATCATGGAAACTTTTGTACTGGATGGAAAAGCTCACCTAGCAGTTAAACTAGAAGAATAACTATTTTAGGAACTTTGAGTACTTTTCGTGGGCTAGATACTGTGCATCTCCTGGGGTGCAGGTTGTCTTCTTTGTAGTATGTGTGTTTTACTCCTTTTTGTACCTGCAGAGGGTTTCTGCTTCAGCATACTTCATGCTTTTACCTTGCCCTGATCGCCCAGTATTGCCATAGAAAATGACTCTTTGGGATGCTCCTTTTTCTGCTCAGGAGACCAGTTGTTCCTCTGATCACAGCTATTTTCTTGGAGTCCATCTCAGACTGGAAGCCCTTGTCTCACCTGGGAGATGACTGCACCTCTCTCCCCTTCCCTGTCCCCTGATGGCAGCCAAATGTGCCTCACAGCCCGGATCGGTCTTCCATGTCTGCACTGTCTGGAAGTAAAGGCAGGAGCTGTTCAGGCAGCTGGAGCTGGAAAGGTGCTGGTGCCAGTCCAGGAGAAGCTGAAGGAATCTTGATCTGAGATGTTTTCCTCTGAGCTGCAGTTTCAGCCCCTCTGCTTTCCCTGCTCATTCTTCGACAGCACAAGGCAGAATGGGGGGCTGCCCTGCTGCCTGCCCCCCACCTCATGGCACAGCTTGCTGCTTCCCAAGGGCAGAGCCATGGACTTTCTGTGGATCAGGGAAGTGTAGGAGAATCCAACACAGCCTTCCAAGCCTGGCTGCCTGCCTCTTTTGTGCTGCCCATGCCAGCCTGCCACGCCAGGGCAAGCCTTGCCACCTTATGAACCCCCAGGCTGAATTGTCCAATGTCCCATTTGCTAAGAGAAGGGAAGAGGTTTTTTTAGTTATTACTTTGTGGCTGTTTTTTCTTTCTTCAGAGCATGCACCAATCTTTAGAGGTCTAAAAAAGAGGATCCTGTTAAAAATTACTGCCCTGACTGAGCCCACATCCTTGCCCAGTGACCAGACCCTTGGCTCAGCAGGTCTGGTGTTAGATGCAGCCCCTGGAGGAGCCAGGTCAGGATCTTGTCTGCTGCTACCCAGAGAGCCAAGGATCCACCACTGCTAGCACAATCAAAGAACACAGTCCCCAGCACTCTGGTTAGGGAGTGTTTGTTTACTCTGCCCTCCTGCCATATATCCGTGATCATAAGGTTCTTAAATTTTTTTAGTTTTCAAGTGTAATTATCAGAGATGTTCTAAGTCATCTTCTCTTTAGCCAGTGCCCGAGTACTTGCAGAGGGGAGTGCCACTTGCTGTGTGGCCCTTTCATACTTGTAGTCACTGCCACATTGCAGGGTCATTACCCAGTGTTTGTTTAAAATGTCTGAAGTCCAGAGCTATGCTGGTATGTTAACTCACCACTTCTGTGTAGTCTGAAAACGTTAAAACCATAAATTATTATAAACAAAGTGCCTTGGGGGAAGCTTAAATATTGTGGTTATTTAAGTAGTTCTAGACATTTCTGCCTTAGGTTAGTGCTCATAGAATGTATACATGATCAGAGAAATATTCCACAGTTCACTGAAGAACAAAGGTATATTTAACAGAAGATGTATTTCTACTGAATATATGCTTTTTTTAATTAGGATTTTAGCTTTAAAAAATAATTTCAGCTTGTTTCATCTGCTTTCCACATGTAACCATTTCAGCTAAAATGCATAGCTAAAGATTTAATTGAATCAGTGCCATTGTATAAATACAGGATTTCTGTATATGTACATTTCTCATTCTGATAGCTTCCAAAAGATAGCTAAGTGACCATTAGAATGATTAACAAGAAAAGATTTTTCTTTTATGAGATGTAAGTTCTCCTACATAAAATACAACATGCTGGAACTAATTTTCATTGCATGGTTATGGTTAATGGTTAAAAATTTTCAGTCTGTGCAGAACCATTTCCGTACCACTGACCCATCTGTTTTAAAGAGACCTTATCTTGAATAATATATGATATTTGGTCATTGAGGAGGAACTCCCATGGTCCAGTGTGTACTCAGTGCATCCTTGAAATTTAGCCCTTGGTTTTGAAACGTTCAATATTTCAGTGTCTGGCCATCTTTAACCCTCACTGAATATTTTGCCATAATAGATATGGTCCCAAGTAAACTGCTGTAGTTTTCAGTCACATCCAGGAGGAACAAAGTGAGTTAAGACTGAAGCCTAAAATGTCTAGGCAGAACTAATAAAGCTTCTCTTTGTTGAGGTTTTAGATGTTGCTTTGTTCTCATATGCCCTGGTGAAAAAAAAGTTTCTTTTAAAAAAATATTTTACAGACACTTAATCTTGGTTGCGTCTAATGCTTTTCAATATTTTTAGAAGAAATTCCAAGTGGATGAGTTAGTTATGTGTTTAGCTTTTATTTTCCATTATGTCTTTTAATAGATTCCAGATCTCATCCATATTGTAATGGCTTCTGTGTTACGGAGCAACAAAATTTACTGGGTTAAATATCCATTTTTCTTGCATCTCTGACATGAAAGTGCCACAGACCTATACAATAAATCGTTAACACATTTGTGAGCTTGTCACCCTCACTGTCTGCACACAGGCTTCAACAGACGTGAGGAGGCCCCGGCGCACTTCAGCACACCTGGGAGCACCATGGTACTCCTAGGACTCAGGTGAACATGCTTGGAAGACATTATGATTAAAGGCTGGAAATGGAGAAGTGTTCAGGCTTGAATCCTTTGTAAATCACTTCCCTCAACCAACATGTTGAAGCACATGTAGAGCATAATTTTATAGACTTGTCTGAGACCTGGGGTATGCAGATGGAATACGTAAGGTGATGTCAAAAAAAAGAGATAACTCAAACTGCTGTTTGCTTTCCCCCTCGCCATCTTGTCTTCCCCATGCATTTACTTCTTTTCTTTTTGGTTTTCCTTCTGGCTAGATTTACTTGAATTTCTGGGAGAAGCGCATGTTTAGGGGACAGAACATCACAGGGAGTGGGGCTAAGTTTTTAGCATCTTGGAATTGCCACCATAAATCCCTGATTATTTTTTTTTTTCTGATTTCTGAGGCTGTAAGTTCCAGGAATTGAAATATAGCATTCTGCACTCAAGAATTATTCCATAGAAAATGTGAGGGAGCCTATAATTAAACACTTTTGCACAGATAGCAATATTGGAAGAATAAATTTGGTGCCAGTCTCTCCAGAAGTGGTTGAAAACTGTAAATCATGAAGCGAATAGATAATCACAGATATGACAAACTGTAGCTGCATCTGCTGATTATTTTCTCCTCAACCTCTTGTGTACAATTAAGAATTCAGATTTAACAGCTGGGAATGATTTTCAAATGTTGATCTGAAGCAGAAAGTTCTATTCAGAAACTTCTAGCAGTTCTTTTATCTTCCCCATTTGTTATTTTTTCTGGAATAAGTTAAAAAAGATAGTACTTGACCTGCTCTGCATTGAGATAGAAAAGAGATCATTATAAGCTCAGATATGGATTTATGCTTAATGATCCACCTTCTAGTGTGACTGAGTTCAACAGCAAACAGATTGAATATCTGTCAACAGGCTAAACTTTCCTTGGTCAAGAAACTTTGTGTTTGTATTTTATTTTCCTAGTTCAGCAGAGAGACAGCTTTCAAAGCTTTCTTTTTGATAGTTGTGGCAAGGAAACTGTGGTAAAAAGCGTACAGTGAGTACCTGTCCAATTAGAGACAGTACACAAGGGAAAACTATTAAAAACTGAGGGTAGTTACTAATGTAATCATACATCATTATATACACTGGTTAGCATAAAGTTCTGTATGTAAATATACTAATCCACTGAATGGGCAGGTCTGTGTACCATGTCTACATATAATATTCCTACAGAAAGATCTCACTGTGCTCCACATGAATCTGAAAGCATGTGGCATTTAGGGTGTCAAAAGCAGCTGTTCAAGTGTTAGGATGAAGTGTTTATATGTTTATGTTCTGCAATTTTTTTTTTTTGTATTCTGCCAGTAAAACCTCTGTTTTTAATGATCCAACAAGCAGTTTTATGTGAATATGTATGCAAATGGAATTACATGCTTCCTTTATGACAACAGATATTCAGAGATCTTTCCCTAGTCTAGTAAAGTGAACTGTGCATCTTTGCTGATGTGGTAGAGGATTATTGTGATCAATTTGGTTAATTAATTAGTCCCTCTAGAAATGGATAAAAGCAGAATTGCATTTGTGGTAGGGGTACATCCTGACGGGGGGCATTAAGGACAAGTTTATTTATTCTCATTTGACACCAACAGTTGTGCATTTTACCTTCAAATATTTCCTCCTGTTATCTATTCTTTTTGTTTGGGCATTTCCAGTTGCTTTGCAGTGAAATAACATATTTTTATTTTTCATCAAATTTTTTCAAGCCTTAACCATATTGTTTGCAGATAAACTCCAGGAAACATGTCTGAAGTCTGATCACCCTACACAGATGTGTCACATTTTGCATTTTTGAAAGACAACCTGCATTATCAGCCAAAGAACTATTATTCTTTAGAGCCAATATTCTACTGCTTATCTTTTTCTTTGTTTTTTCTTTGCTTAGTTTTGTTGGGTTTTTTTGTTCTATTTTATTTCATTACAGCAGTATGCCCATACCTAAGCTTTTCACTTTTTCCTTCTTTTGTTCCATTTTAAAGGTACAGAATTATGCTCCCTTCCCTTGGTCTTGTTCTCCTGATATCTGGTCTAAGGAGTTTACTTATATCGACTGCTGCTCAGGTTAAGAAGTTTTCTTCCTACAGCCTTTGTAATTTGAGGGGTTTTTTTTTTTAATAACAGATTTTTTACATCATTTGATGAGCTGAACATTGAGAATTAATATTGGTTTAGACTATTTCAATACCAATTGAAACAACCAGTGTTGCAGAAAATTTGCATAGAATGGAGGAGCTGTGATCCATCTCCACTTAGGATTTTAGGCTGGTCACGCTAATTTTCAGTGTATCCAGTGATTATGGAAAGTTTTGCTCATGCTGGACTGTGGTGTTTCCTGGGTCTTCAGCTGGAAGAAAACAGTAATATCAGCTGGTGGGATAAGTTAGCAGAGGGTACAAGATAGGGGAATAGCAAACAATTTTCTTAGTACAAAATGATCTGCATCCACTGATTAACTCAAAGCGATATAGGTCAAGACATATGTGCAGGAGCAAAGAACATGGGCCATGCAAGATCCTGAGGACTTGGGCATCTGAAGCACTAACTTCAGAAAAACTTGAGAGCTGTTGCTGCATATTCAACCAATCCTGACCTCTCAAGATGACATGGAGTGGGAGGGCCTTCACGGCCTTGGAGTTTGTAGCAGCAGGGAACTCTTGAGTAATGCTAGGAAGGTGACACTGCTTACCCAACTGAAATTGAAGGAATTACTCCTAAAATTTTTTCTAGTTCTGCTTTCCCCAATTTGAAAGGAGTGTTGAATTGTAAAGAGCCAGAGAAGCCTTCTAGTTAATAGCCTGAGATTATTCATCAGAGTAAGCAGGGTTTCCCAACTTTAACCAAGATCCAAACAGCTCAAAATCAAGACAAGATCACACTCTTTGGAATCCGTGCTTTTGCATGAGAAAAGCTATCCACTTGAATGGTTGGTTACGGGTTTTTTATGTTTTGGTTTGATTTGTTGCTTTTGTTGTTGTTATTGCTGTTTTGTTGGTTTTTTAGGGGTTTTTAAATATGTGCTTTATTCTAACAGGGATGAATTTGGATTAGCCCCATTGCCTGTGTTCAGACTAGTGGCTTCCTCTTAAGTGAATCTTGGTTTGTGTGTTTTAATTTTCAAGAGGAATGTGAGCATTTCTAATATTCACGTCTTTAAAAATCAGAAAATTTATAAAAACAGGTTGTGAGATACTAGCTTTTCTGCTTCTCTGTCACACTTGGAGATGAAATCTTTCAATAATAGGGCAGCAGACCGGAGAAACTGTCATATGAACAAAGAACTGTTGAACCCTTTGAATTAAAATAAAATCAGTGCTACTCTACACCTTAATCAATGGAAAGGGCTGCTTGGGCCATAGGGTTTTTATACTTTTTTGTTTACAGATTTACAAAGAGAATTTTCAAAAGTTGTCTTCAGGTCTTCCTTCAGAGCACAGTTGCAATGTAATTACAAGATACATATTGGGGAAGAAGGAGCATGGGAAAAAAGATAGCAGTAATGATAGTTTTCAAATAATACATTTTATACAGCAGAAAGAAAGTGATTACTAAAAGGTTCGCCCAGATTATTATTCATGAGTTCTCTGAGCTTTTAAACAAATTGTTGTGCAAACATTCATAACCTCATAATTTTCTCCCTCTCAGAACGTGTTCAGATCTCCACATGTGCAATAGATCAAGTTTACTTCCAAAAATAGGCATGTTGTTTGTGCTTGCAATTCCAGATGATCTTGTTACGACAATGGAGCTTCTGCAAGGAGTTATCTGCAGGCTGTGTGGATCCTTTCTCACTTCAGTTGCTCTTACAGCTGGGAGCTGCTACTGTAACCTCTCCTTGTCGGGCACTGCGCTCTGCTTTCAAAGCCAAATGCAATTAAGTCATCCTGATTAGATCATTAGAGTCTTCAGTGAAATCCACTCAGTAACATGTCTGAACTTTTGCTGTGGTTCCAAATGAACAATTTTTTGGTATTTGACTTTGCTTTGAAATGTCGAGTGCTCTTTGCCTGAAGGGGTATCTGGTATTGTATAAACATGGAAGGTTTCAGACCATTTGAGGGACACAGTGCAGAATAATTCAGCCGTGCTGAAGATCTGAAGTATTTCAGCAGCATTATTAACACTGTGCTCTGTATCTGCTTCATCTTGTTGAAAATTTTACAAATTAGGGGGCCTCCTCACAAACACTTCTGGAAAAGCTCACCAGGCCAAACTAGCTGAGCTCTCTCCCTCCTGTATAACTTCTGTATGTGAGCCTGTGCATTCAGCACCAGGCATAAAGTTTTTAAGGGCATCTCCCTCCCCTGACTCCCGTGGTTCATCATGTGCCTCCAGAGTGGTAACAGTGTGTTGCAAAGTGTGGAACACTGGATATTGAATATTCTCAGTGTCAAGGCTGGTATGAGGGCATAATTTACCAGCAGAGGTGAATCCTTAGGGAAAACAGCAATTTGCTTTGAAAATCAGGGTCACTTTCATGTGCCATGTGCCACTGAGGTACTTTCTGTGGTGAGTCTCACCCCTTGTCACAGTGGTCTGTGGGAATGCACAAGTCACCAGATGTGATTGACATGTTCACTTTGCATGTCCTCACAATATTGTAGGGGTAAGACATGGCCATAAGAATCACCAGTTGAAGAAAATAGAGGGAAGAGTATGAAGGTAATAGTGAGTGATGAAAATACAGATATAAAACTGGGAAGGCAATATATGCAAAGGCAAAATATCCCCTAAACATCTGACACCACCAGCTGTGCCTCTACCTACTTAAAAGTAGTTGGAGGTTTCTTGTGAGCACTCTGACTCTGTTTTTGTTTGTTTGTTTTCAATGCTAGAAATTCAGAGAGATATACTGCAGGATTAATCACTATTCAGCATGACTTATGCTAGCAGAATTTGACTGCTTGGCAATATTTGAGAACCAAAACATGTCTCTGAGTTTTGGTACATGGTTGCTAATACCTAGTCTCTGGTTTAGTAACTAGTAAGCAGTTGTTTTCTTCTCGGAGACCTGAATATTTATTGGCAGACTGGGTTTTTCTTCTTTTGTTCTGGGTAAGACAAGCAATTACAGCTGAAGTGTAAATAGTATGATGAGATCTACATGCTTTATTTAGCAGGAAACTTAAGGTGCACTAGTATGAGACCTTTCTGGCAGAAACAAAACAACCACTGAAAATTCTAAGCAAAGTCTGGGAATAGAGCACATTATTTTTTTATTCTCCATGGCATCAAACTAGTAATTAATAGTTAAGACCAGTTTGGTGACTCTGTTTTAGAAGTCAGACTGTTAAAGCTACAAAGTTCTGAGTTTCTGTTTGCACTTTATAGAAATACAGCATTAGTGCTTTAGACTTCACATCAGCTCTGTGCCAATGAGTTTGACTATATGAGTAGCTGACTTCTCCCTTCCAGCAAAATATGTTCTTCATAGTAAGCATTTTTGTGTGCTCCTCTGCACCACTCCAGTTAACATAAGACAATCAAGAAAAGGAATGATAGCCTGAAACATAGTTGGCAAACGCTTTATACTTCCACACTGAAATGTGTTTCTTTTGCCAGTAAGTTTACTAAAATTCAATTTTTTTGAAAGCACAGTGCCTTAGGAAAGCTGTAGTACTTGCTAGGGAGGTTGTATTTATTAACCAGAAAATAGTAATTGAAAAAGAGATGAAGCATGGTCTTCTTTATAAAGAAGACTTTACTTTAGAAATTATTCTTTGAATTGGCCAATTTTCAACTGTAAGGAAGTCTAAAAGGATTCTATCCCATTTCTGCCTCCTAGATTTTTTTTCCCCAATAGTACACTGATAGAAGATTTCATGTGAGGCTTCTATTTTTCCAATAGATGAAGGAAATACAAATTGCTTTTGGGGTTTTTCTTAGTTCTAACAAGTTAAGCCTAGTCTGGAAAGAATATGCACAGAACGGAGAGCTGCAATTTGGACACGTGTTTTGCTGTTGATGCAGGATGTTGTGAAATAGCAGATTCAGGCTTCAGGAATCCACTCTGAGGTGGTAGGTTGTGACTCTACTTGCTGCAAATTGCATAGCATTTTCTGCAGGTCTTTATCAGTTTACTTTTATTGCCATTTCACTTCCCCTGATAAAGAAGTGGAATACCCCCTTCTGGCAAAGAAACCTTTGCCAATTACACTGACCAAAGGAAGAGTTGCCCTTCCTGATACCACTATTCCATACCCACCATGAAGACTTTTCAGTTTACACAGTTACTGGCTTTCCCTTCTTTGTGGTCCCATCAGTTTTGACTATGGAAGAGATGTGCTTTATCTTACCTCAAAATACCAGATACTTAGAAGAATTTGTCAAGTGCTTTAAAATCTTGTGATGCACTTTTAAAATCCTGCTTTATTATTGCTTTTAGGCAAAAAGGCAAATACTAAAAGCACTCTGAAAAGACCAGATAATTCATAAGACATGTGTGAAGGCTAGGTATGGTCAATCAGATGTTCCTAGCTATGTTCCATTGATGGTTTGTTGCAGTCTAGAGAAAGAGGGACCTGGCTTTTCACATGCGACTGACTTTTCTTCCCCTTGCACGTGAATTGAATGAAGCTTAGCCTATCCCATATATTGCTGCATAGATTTTTTTGCCAGAAGCCATCCCAACACGTGGTGAGCAATGCACGCAAGCGCAATTGAGGCACCATCACAGGAACCATGACTGGAAGAGCTGCTGTGCTGTGGGCCAGAGGGCCTTGTTTTCCTTGGTGATCTGCCCGGCACCACCATGAATCAAGCAGCTTGGGAACTAGCAAAAGTTGCTTCTTGGGGATTTGACCACAGATTTGAGCAAAGGCAGCTCTACAGGAGACAGAGGGCAGCTGAAGGGTGTATGGTGGGAGCTCCTTCAAACCGCCCAGTGTGGGGGAATTCAGGAGAGGTCTGCAGGCAGCTTATCTGAGTCATCACATGGCTTTTATGGCGTCTGCTTCAAGGAGCCGAGGATGTTCGAAGTGGCTGATAGCTGCTCGTCTTTATCATCCCTGCAGCCGAAATCAGGCGCTTCCCAGCTATTAATGTGTGGTCCGGAGGTTGAGAGCTCATCTCAAAATCGGTTTGTTCACCTTGTGAAGGTTAACGTTTGGTAGGGGTTTTTCTGTTTGTTTGCTTGCTTGCTTGCTTGCTTGGAGTATACATTTGACAAAGTAACAGCAGTTTGCAAACTGTTTCTTGGGCCATGTTAACACACCTTTCTCTGTCCTTGCACAATAAATGCTGCAGCTGGAGTTGCAGACTTTAATAAGCTGGTGTGTGTTGTAGATCCTCAGAAGAAAGGTCTCAAAGGGTGAGTACTGGTTTTTTCCCTCTTCCCCTCTCCCCATTTTAAATGCTATCTAATAAGGATTCATTCTAGACCATGTTACCGTTATTTGTCTAGTATTTACTAAGCCATCAAAAGAGGGCTGCACAGTTTCACAACAGTTTTTGTTCCAAGTTTCCTTTAAGTATTTCATGCAAACAAGACATGCAGGTTCTGTTAACTAGATTGAAAGGACTCAAGATGGGAGAGTATCTTTCCAAATGAGAATTGTCTACAGAATGCTTTTAAAGACATCTGTGGGGTTTTTTATACTCTTAGGCCACACAAACATTTTTTTAAATTTTCATTTGCTTTTCAGGCAAGAAAATATAAGTATCTAGTTAATTTAGAAACATACTTTTCTGGATGTTTTTCACTTACTTTTTTTTCTTCATATTTTTCTACTGTCTGCTGTTCTCTCATTCCTCTTGGGAGACCAATTTCTGTTTTCCTTCAGCACAGAAGCTATCTTTGTAAAGGTCAGCATGAGCAATACTGTTGGGGAGCTCTATTCACCATTATTAGTCAAACTTTTACCAAAGAAGGGTCTGTCTTTCCAGTGGAAAAAACCTCGATTTTTAATAGATCGTTAGACCATTATTTTATAAATCATGTAATCTGATACTGAGTTATTTCTATGTCCTATAAGTAGCCACATGCATTTAAACTTCAGACCTTTAGTTCTGAAATTCAGAAAGTGCTGAAATTATTACCATTTAGTACCTAAAATTCCTTCTTGAGAGATCTCTTAAAAGTTTTCAGTTTTCCAGACAGGGAGCTTTAAATCAAATTTATAAGAAAAAGTAAGAGATATTGGGCAGAAACCTAAACTATTACTTATCAAATCAACATACAGTCCCTCAGTTCACATCCAGAAGGGGTCTGTGGAATCATCAATTTCTTGAATTACACCAGTGAATCAGAAGAGTCTTCTAGGTACTGCTGCTACTGGGTTCTTTTGTTATGCCCTACTTTCTTCTGTTAGAGCTCCAGCAGAAAGATATATGACATAAAATTACCTATTAATAGCTCTGAAATAATCAAATTATTATTTCTTTTTAGAATTCAGTGTTCCTTCAGAAAATGAAATGTAATCTTATTTCTTTCAGCATTGTTGTACAACTTGCACCCTTACCTTATTGGACAATATTGAAATTTCTGGCCATTTATTCAGTTCCTGAGATAAACAGAATTGAAAGCTCAGTCAATGCATGTCAGAGCAGATACAATCATCCACCAGATTTTTTTTTTCCACTTGGCTTTCTTACACCACCTAACCTTCAGTGAACTCCCTGCAACATCTGCTTTCACAGAATTCTCCTTAATCCACCTTCATTGCCAGACTGAGTCTGCTGTTTGACTTTTAGAAATAGAGAAATAATATTTCAGGTAATTTCAATAACTAGAGAAAAATGACTGAGGATAGGAACTCCTTTAAGAGGGTTAAAGGGATAAAATAGGGTAACACAGTCAATGTGAACAGAAGTCTTGAATATGTTCATGTCTTCATAAGAACTTAGTATGTCCTTTTGAGTTCATCAAATCAGAGTACCTCTTCAGTTTTGAATTACTTTAGCCCAGAACCTTCAGGTTTTAAAAAAAAAAAGAGTTTTTCAGTGTCTCTTCTTGCAGCAATCAAATATAAGCTCCTATAGTATGGAATATTTATCATACAACTACTATCTCCTACATAAACCATCTTTGCATCTCCTTTCTGAGTGGATGAGAATAAGAACTATGTTTTCTAGCTAGTCAGCCTGGATATTATTCCTCGGAACAATGATGCCTGTCATCAGTTTATGTTGTGAACAGCATGTTGACTAGAACAGCACTGCTGAGTATATCTCAAGGCCGTGATTTCTCTCAATCAGAATTGATACAAGTGCAAGCAAGAAGATAATCTCTTGAAGACACTGAAAGGAAAATATGCACCTCTGCAGTGCACACTTAGGTGCTGTAACCTACCACCACTGAGTTTTCCTTGCTAACAACTGCATCAGAGAATAGAAGGCTTTGACGTTTGTAAAAAGACAATATACATTTCACTGCTGTTTGGAGAAAAAACTTTTATTTCTATCTAAAAAAATAGGCAAGAGAGGGATGGAGAACAAAGACCAAAAAAAGTATTGCTCCATGGCCAAAATAGAAATTATTTTCTGGTTTCCAAGATAACACCAAGTGAGAGAACAAACACTAGACAGGAGCAAAGCTATAACGGAGTATCTGTAGAGTCTATGAACACATTTACTTTCACAAGATTAGGCACCTTCACCCATTCAGATACAGCTAAAAAGACCACTGCTAGTATGTTTTGCTTTATAAGTCCTAGAGCATCACCTGTTGGAAAGTGAATTATTCTCAGAAAATTCCTGCAAGAACAATACATTAGAGCCCATTCTCTCTTCACTTTGAATCTTTCAAATCTGTTTTTGAGGCTTAAAGACACTTAAAGGGGGTAACCTGCAGGGATGTCTGTAGTAAAACACATTCCATGAGCTTCTGTGGAGTCAGGATTCCTTTTGTGTGCATACCTGTGCTCTCAATAGTATCAGTAACCAGGCAAATGGATAATCTCAAGTACAAACCTACATTGTGTTCTGGCTATAGTATTTACTGGCTGTTGGAGGCTGTGTCATGCAATTAAAAGAAATTGAAACAGTTTTTTCAAATATTTGTGTATACCTTTTTTTGTTTGAACAGATAACATTTTCTTTTGCTGAATTTAGGAGAGGGAAGGCGCTGAAGAATGTGAGGTCACTGAATATTCGCAAAAGAGCAGAAGCAACTATGTACTGCTCATCTGGTTTTGTATACTAAAGCTTACTTCATTTCAAAGTTTTAACATTGACTTGGTAAATTTTCAGCAGTTCTAAGGATACGGTGTTCTAAAACGTGCATATGTGCTAAAAGAAAACAAAAAACAAAAGAGAAAATTCAAATGTACAAACTTCTGTCACTGCACCTCCCTCAGATATGCAGAAAATATATCTATTGGCTCATACTAATCATAGAATGGTTTCGGTTGGAAGGGACCTTAAAGATCCTCTAGTTCCAACCCCCTGCCATGGGCAGGGACACCTTCCACTAGAGCAGTTTTCTCAGAACTCCATCCAGCCTGTCCTTGAAGACCTGCAGGGCTATTAGGCTTGCTTTCTCCTAATTTTTGGTACTTTGTTATTTAAGAGTGATGCTAGCACTGTAGCTAGAAAGGTTTTTGGTGAACAAAGATGTGCAGTGTAAAGATCCCAACTTGTGAAATGTTTAAGCATTTGAAGAGAAGATACACACAGTACAAGTAAATGAGATTTTAGAAAGACATCTCTCTCTATAGCACATAATACAGAATTGTAGATTCCTTTCTGCATGAATGTGTTATATCCCCTCCCCCAGGCTGTCCTCAGGAAAAAGCCCTAAACTCTATTGCAAATTATTATCCACTGGCAAGGGGCCTGGCCCCTTACAAGTTGAAAATCATTTTATATGCCGTAGATTCTTCTCAGTTTTAAAGCCCTGTGTTGGCTTGTGAACAATGATGACATCAACTCTTGAAATCCAACTCTAGCTTTGTTCCCTGTTCCATAAGGTTTATAAAGCCAGTAGCATTTGTTTTTTGTTCCCAAATAGGATATTTGGGAACTGACATATCTGATTAATGGGCTGATGTTATGGTTTGTTTATTATTGGGCTTACATTGTATCCTTTAAGTGTGAGAAGATAATTTTAAAAAGAAAGTTTTGCAGTACATAATAAAACTTATTCCAATAAGGACTTCTGAACAGTATGTAGTATTTGACTATCTATACATAAATCTGAAAATGAAATTAATATGTAAATATCCTTAGCAATGAAAACTTGAAGTGTTGCTTTGCAATAGTGATGTTGCAATAATTTTCCACGGCCTAAAATTGGCAGGGGTTAATTAGCCCCTAGCACCATAGCAGTTATATCTGATTGTATCAAAACCAGGAATCACTTGGGACCTTGCAGAATCTCACTGTTTGTGTATAACATTATATGTACTTAATATTTATCTATCTCACTTATATGAGATAACTGATAGTATGAGATAATAAGACTGACTTATTCTCCTGGACTCCACTCTAATTACTCTATAACTTCAAGTGTAAGCTGGTGTATGCTGCACAAAGGCATTTCTGAGCTCATAGTTGTCTTGTAATTGTGTAGATGACAAGGATGTGTTTAAGAAAGGGTGGAAGGTAATAAATTCAGTTAATCATAAAACAGCTAGGCTTTTTGTTTGATGTTGTAGTTCAAAGTTTTAGGTGTTCTAAGGGAAAATGTAGGAGACTGTGCTTAGCAAAACCTCCCTACTGTGCTAAGACAGTGATCCTTACAAGAGGTTAAGAGCAAACTTAATGTGGCGTATAAATGTAATACTTTCCTGTATCAGTTTTCCCTGCAGTGTGCTGGGAACTGTTCATGAGTTAATTATTGCAGAAGCCATGTAAGGTAAAAAGGTACTGTGATTTCTCTTGTATATGGTGGGCCAAGGACAGGAAAAGTGATTTTGTGACTGAAATGCAAACCAAAATTTGTTAACTCTCAGACCATAGAAAGCTATGACTGGACCAAAATTATTCACCCATTTCTCTGTGGTCAAGGGAATCCTGTAAGTTTTCTAAGAATGCTTTAATATATTGAGAAATACTTGGTAAGAGAGCACTCACCAAAGAATGAGGTTGCCACTGCAATTCTCCATTGGTTTTTCTTACCCAGGTTACCCTCGATAAGTGTTCTCTGAATTGTTTCTGCTCTACAACATACTTTCTTAAAAGAAATTAGGAGCTTTGAAGCATATAATTGAAGTAGGTTTTGTTTTCTCATAAAAGCTGAGCAGAAAAGCAAGCTCCTGTGTGCAGTCCCAGGCATCCTGACATAGGCAGGTACTCTACTGCATGAACCCTTTCCTAAAATTGTCTAGGGCAGTAGGTAAAATGGTGGTTCTTGGCTGAGACCTGCAGTTGCCATCATTTGGAGTTGTGGCCTTTAAGTTATTAGAAAACCTATGCATTAAAGTTGTTTTGTCTTCTGGAGGTACACAGCAAAAAGGTGGAACAAAATGTGTGTACACATTTTTGTTTATACTGTCTTCTGAGTAAATACCATATAATTTTTTTTTTATTTTGGGGCAGAGGAGCAACTCCTGTAACCTTATCATTTGGAATAGTAAGTAATCCAGATTTTTATCACTTCGAGTAGTTTTTATATGGTTTGAATGGATGAGCAGATCACAGCCTAAAATTTAGGCACATTTAATCAATATTGAATGCCAGAATAAAGTCCAAAAGCAAGAACTTCTACAAGAAACATTATAGTTAAATCTGACAAATGGAAGATGACAAGTACATGCATTTTCTGCATTTCAGAGGATGTTGTTCTCAGTAGACCATCAGTTGTCATTGCATACACCATACACTGCTTTTCAGCAATGGTTGTTGTATGAATAACCAGGTCAGCCAGTTGTTTAAATAAAGTTGGGAGGAAAATACCACAGAAAAATGAGAGAGAGAAACAGCTATGTTCTTTAAACATCATATTTTCTCTATTATTCTTACTTTTCAAAATACTGGAGACAGCTCATGAAAATCTTTTCCTTCTTCTTAGGTCATCATTTTTTTTTACTCCTTTATAAAGATTTATAATATTTTTTGTTGTTTGTCTTCAGCAATATATTGTGATTCCAAGAAGAGATTATAATAGTAAGAGGAAGGGAGAGAATAAGAGGTGAGATAGACTACTGGAAACAAAGATACTGCATTTGTTTAATTGTCCCAATTTCTAACAGTGGGACAAATACAGAAAAATGGTAAACAATATTCTTGACATTTAGTTAGTAAAGTTTAATCTCTGAATCTATATTTAAGTTGTTGCATATCTCAGATATTACATGTCAGTGGCTGAAAACCCCCAATTGAACCACTAACTGAAAACTAGTCTGTTTCATGCAAATCTTACCAAAATTAGTAGAAGGCACAGGTAGGTACCTCCTCGTAAACTCATAAGCCTCATTAGGCAACGAACTTTGAGACCTTCAGCCCACTTTTTTTCAGTTTTCCATGTCTGTACAATGGCAGCTTTTCTTGTACAGAATTTTGCATCACAAAGGAGTGATTCAAGTTCAGGTTCATGGATTCAAACCCGGTTCAGATTACCTTAGAGGAATTAGGGCCAATCATATTTTATTGAGCCTGCACCAACCAGTCTGGGTTTGCATGTTGCACTGCACAGTGGTACTTAAATTCTGTAGTGGGGGACAGACAAATCAAACACAGGAATCACTTCTTTTTTGTATTATCTTGGTTACTTTCATGTGAAATGTGGAAAGAGTCTGATAAACCCCCACCCATGTAGGTGCTAGGGCCCAAGAACAACCAACCCATCTGTTCATGCCTAACTTTGTTAATGAAAATAGTCTCATGGACTTCTTATATGATTATTCCTAATTATGTGCTTAATTATATACTTTAAGCATAAAGCCAAGACGGAAATATATAATATCCTGCAGGTTCTTGCTTAAAAACCCCTAGATTTAAAAGTAGTTTAAGGTGAACAAGAAGTTATATTTTCCTTTGCTATTGAACATGAACTGAGTCCAGATACAATACTGCATTTATGTTGAGACAATGCAAAAATAAGGTATTTCAACACAGCATCTCCACATGGGTTGGAAAGAGAAGAAAAGGGGAAAGGCTATGTGACCCTGGAGAAATTCTGAACCCCTTGAATACCAGACTGGTTTTTACTTTAAAGGTGTAAATATTTTATATCTCTTAAAAAGTATAATTTGGACTATGATCTGAATTCCCTTGAGATTTTTTTCTTTTTCTGGGTATTTGCTTTTAACATTTACTATATCTATCACAGGAAATAATATAAAAGAATTTCTTAGCTTTAATCCTCACTAAAATTAAATGAAACACAAGGTTTTAGCTTTTTTTTTTTCAAGAACTGTGAGGAAGATGAAATCAACAATGAAGAAAAGACCTTTCTTTTTTGTTGTTGTTGTTTGGAAATCAAACCCAAAATAGTTTGCCTGGTTAACATATGTCATTTTCAGCTGTAATTTTCAATGAGTTTGAGCCTAAGGACGTATGCAGTTTCAGGGGTATGTAGATGTAGAGTCGGCTGGAAAATGTAAATCTTGAAACATAAGAAGGCCTAATGTTTTGTGCAGACCTCTTCCTTTGCCATCTCTCAGAGTGCATTCCTGGTTTGAATTTCACCGGTCGTTTTGTTTCCGAGCTTCCTTTAGAACCATTTGTCATTGGCCATCACCACTTGTGTCGCCTCACCCCGCAGTTGTTTAAGTGCTGTCTTGTCGATCGCCTGCAGTTGATCCTGTACATCGATGGTGTTTTCACGTGATAAAAGACTTCACCCTTTCCCTTCTTTGGCAGATACTTGTGTGCTTAACATTTCTGTTGGAAGAACCTCTCTGGCCTGATCCCAACTGAGTTACTGTCCTGACTTTTTCCCATCCCGGCATTGTTGAGCAACACCCTTTTCTCTCATCCTCCCCACAAAACCATTGCGCACAGGAAACAGGCAGTTGATTCTCATTTCCTTCCTTCAGTTTCAAGCTGTTTAAGAGGACTTATGAGTCAGCATCTCATTTAGTTGTATATCATCATCTACATACTCATCTCAAGCCCTTTGTGTTCTCATTATCATTTCCCTGCCGCTTCAGCTGATTGCATGTCTCTGCAGGATTTCACCCAGAAACTGTAAATCTAAGGAACACTAATTGTCATCCTAATGTCCTGGGGTCCTGGCTTAAGCCCTCCCTTTGCTTCATTCTGTTCTCCTGCATTTCTCTGATTTTAGCTGCTTTTTTTCTCAACAACAGTGTCATCTTCCTAGGTGACCCATGATAAATGTCATGTGTTTAATGTATTCTGCTTTTGTAAGGACTTCCCTTTTGAAATCCATCAGAAGCATAAATCAAGGGCATATTACACAGACTGAAAAAAGGGGGGAAACTTAACATGTTCCTCTTTCGCAGCACTGCCAGTGAAAAGGCACTTTGGCTTGTCTGTCACTGCCAGCCAGAACAGCAGTGCTGCATTCCTGCGGAGGGAGCACATTGTGCTCCTAACACCCTTCTGTGACATTATTTCAGACTGACTCAGGGGAACAGATGTCTCCTACTAAATCATCAACACAAATGTCTCAAGCATCTGCGTGTTCCTCTGGAGACTTAGAATTTCAGTGTTCAACAGGCCTGATCCTGCTTAAAATGGTGAATATGTTCCTTTGATCTGCTTAGCAAGCAGATCCCACAAGGCAGACTTGCAGTTCATTCACCCTTGTTTTGAGGGCCCTGGGATAATGACTAATACAGTCAGTCAGCCCCAAGGTATTAATCCTTGTCCTCGCTAAAATGCTGTGTATTCCTTTGGGCACTACCTTACAAGTGGTATTCACCAGACTTTTCTCATGTCTTTGTTTGACGACATTCAGCACATTCCTGGCAACTGTGCTTTCCTCCTATGACTCTAAGCTTTCTACACCTTTTTCCAGGGCCACCACTTGCTCTATTTAGATTTAAGTTTCAAAAGCAACATGTGTTGCAGCTGTTTCCTATGTCTCTGGTACTTTTCTCATTACAGTGATGTCTGGCTCCCAAAATTTTCTCAAATGTAACACCCCTTCCTGCTCATGCCTGCTAGTAGTGACACCCTGCAACCGTTCCTTAGCTGTATGTTGTGTCTCAGCCCCAGCTTCCACTTTCCTTGACCTCCAGTATTTTCCATCTTTTTCCAGAGGAAACTACTTATGCTTTTTGTTGATTTTTTAATATATTTCTTTTAAATGTTCACCTACCTGTATTAACCTGTTTCTTTGCATGCCAGTCCAACATGTACAAGTGCTGGTGCCTCCTGTATGCTATTTGTTTTCACAACTAATAAAAACACTAGTTTCAACAGGAGCCTCTGTGCTCTGAGGGTATTTGGTTAACAGAAAGTGGAAATCCCTGTCATTTTTCCATCTCATTGTGATGTGACAGGCCCATCTTTTGCAGGTTTTCCTTGCTGTGTTTGAGCTGGTCAAGTAATGTTCATTCAAGCCAGCTAAGGATCTGCACTCAGAGATGAGAATGAAATCACAGGCTCTGTACAACTCCATTTAGTAGAAGGCATGGGATCCTACCTACTGGCCAGCAGAGGTTGCTCAGAGCACATCAATTGAGTGTTCTGCACTCTACAGTCCTTTATTTCTTAGTAAGTCAAGTCCAGGGGTTTTTAATCTTCCGTGGGATTTGCTCCAGCATCCTGTTTCTCCGTTCATGCTGGATAGTTGTATTGATGCCTTATCTCTCTGGAACAATGACAGAGTCGGTAAGGGAAGCAAAAGACAGGGGATTGTCCCAGGAACCTGTCCCTGGGGTGGGAGAGATTGCAGTCCTTGCTGCATTTGGAAATCGCAAAGCTCTGCTTGGATTCATTTCCCATCATTGTGGACTATATATGTCCATATGGATGCTGATAGATGGGAAAAAATCATATTCCTCTACAATCTAGAAGTAAAGGAAAAAATAGATCATTATTGTTTTCCATCTTTAAATACCCCTGAGGTTAGTGGAGTGCTGATGAAGGCATCAGTGTGGTGTTGAGTTTGGACAGAAATGTAGACAGTTAAGAAATATTTTGGAAAGTTCCAAAGGAAGCCATGCTTCAGGTTTGGATTCAGACCCAAATGTCTTCAAATTTCATTCATAATAAGGTCTTTATGTGGGCTGCAGTAATGGTCTTAATTATATTTCTCCCATACTGCCATGCCTGGATCTTCTTTAGGAGATCTGAAGTTTGCTACGTAACACTGTGGACGCCTTGTTTGTGTCCTTGTGCTACCTTATGCAGGAGCTGAAGAAGCCTCTTGCTGCACTGCTGTTGTGGATTCTGGACTTCTGTGGTTCATTTTTTCCTGCAAGACTGTTTATTTAGAGAACACTAGCTCTTAATCCATCGGCATATCCATATGATTTCAAATCAGTTCCTGAAGGAGGAGGGAGAGACTTCTGGATCTAAGATGGACTAATTTTATATATTTTAACTGCAAATCTTCATTTATCTACTTGCTTTAAAATTAAAATAAATACTGTGTTGTGATGAGAGGAGGGGGAGAGTTAGGGGTATAGGCCACATTTTCTCTGGATTGAGGGTGGGAAGTTTCTTCAAGCATCCTCCTTTCCTTACCCACCCTTAGGTCAGAATTGATGTTTTCATTTCCTTTGGAACTAGGAAAGTTCAGAGAAAAGTGACACGGTTGTAATTCTCCATGAGGTGACAGGGTTTGAGGAAACTAATTAGCTCAAGTTGCTCCTATGCAATGGCTTTAGGAAGGGTGGCTGTTGCACACTTTCAGTGCTGCCATTGGGCAGAGTAATGTCCCTTCTGAAGTGTGGTCTTGAAGTCTAATGATGCCTGCATGCCAAGCAAACATGCAACGCGATTTTTTTCCCTTGGAAGTCTTGTGTGTTTGGCATTGAGAAGGGACTTGATCCTAGAGAATCCTTTTCTTTTTAAACAGAATAGTTTAATAAAAGTCAAGGAGGATTTCTCAGGTTTGCATATGTGGGGTGGTAACATTATAAAAACATGAAAAACCCTAGTACAGTTTCAGTATTACCGAGACATTAGCAACAGACTGTTTTGTCTTTGTGGTTTGGAACTGGAATTTTTCCAGTTGTTGCCGGAAGGCTACATTTAATTTGTACTGTGTTTGCATAAATAGCTTATTTGTAAAAATCACATTTTACTTGAACAATTCTAAATGCTGCAGTTATCATAGGGAGAAAAATGATCTATTGTTCTCTTTAAAATAAAATGGTACTGCCCTTCCAAAGTATCCAATGGACAAAAGCGTGAAAAATCATAGCATACTTGTAAGTTCCTTATCTCGTCCCCAGAATCAGCTCTCACATGCTCATATCTCCTGGGTTTGTAAAATTCAAAAGATTTTTTGAATTACTCTCTTAATTGTGATGTTGGCATTATAATTACTTGCTAAATAAGATTCTTTAACAATGACGTCCTTATTGTCAAAGCAGTTGCATTTCTTTGCCTGGTATGAATAGCTGCATGTTCTGAACTGGGAAGCAGCAGTTGTGGGAGCCTGACTCTGTTGAAGGAGGAATTGTCTGCCTGGAGAAGGTTTTTTAGAGCACTCTACAAAAATCTCTCTTACCTCCACCCACAGGCAAATGAAGATTAAGGAAAATACAGGACCTCCACCTCTGTGAACTCAAACAGCAGTAGGCAATTGCCCCTCCAATTAGGATCTCGTTCATGTGTTGGAGGAGAAAAATAGTGGGGTTTTTTTGGTCCTTAAACCCCTTCTAGCAAATTCTCACATTCTTCGGGGTTTAAGATCAGAGGTAGAATAGTAAAGATAGATGTGATTGAAGAAGACTTTTTAGTCATACCATAGTTTTTCTTTTTAAAGTTGTGGTTAATCATGAGTTACACAGTATTCCTAAGTTCTGCTTGAAGGATTCCATGTCTCTGTAGTAAGTGTGAAACAAACACAAAAGTGTAATGACGACTGCTAACTCCAGCCAAGACTTGTATCATTTCTCAGGAAGAATGTTTTGTTATTTCTTGTCGGTTATGGTCTTTATATATATGTGAATTTGTAGGGTTCAACTTGCAGCCATTAACTCTTATATTAGAACATTTCTTTGTTTCTTTGACATACAACCACATGCAACACATCTGAACTGAGTCCAGCAAGAGTTCTGAGAAGATTGCATACTAAGTATTGATAGAGCATATTGTTCTCTTCCACATGTGTTTCCTTCATTATTTTTCAGTGCCTCTTCTCTTCTCTTCTCTTCTCTTCTCTTCTCTTCTCTTCTCTTCTCTTCTCTTCTCTTCTCTTCTCTTCTCTTCTCTTCTCTTCTCTTCTCTTCTCTTCTCTTCTCTCTTCTATACTTTCAGTATGTACAGGTTATTCTTTTTTAATTTCTATTGCTCTCCTTTTTCTTTTCCTGTTAACAATTATCTCTCCCCTCCCCTTCTTTTCTCTCTTTGATCCACAGGTTTTGCAGTGCATGTTGGTCTCCCTTCATTCAGAACTTGACATTCAAAGGTACATGATGAAAATTGAATCCTCTCAGAGAGTTAGTACTGTACTTTATTTTTTTCTGCACTCTGCTGTGAATTGAGTTTGTTACCCTTTAATTGTGTGTGTCTTGCTTCACAACTAAAGTTCCCAAATAAATATGAATCCGCATGCTTTGTCTCTCTGTGTTTCACAGCAATGAAGTATTATGCATACAGATTAATTGCATATGGGAGTGTGATGCATGTGCGTTCTTTGAGAATTTTTTTTAATTCTGACTTTTCCTCTAATGGCATGATAGACATGAGACTCCTGTATTAGGTGCTCTGAAATCCACCAAAATTCAATGGGAGATCCCAGATAAGTCAGTGATTTCTAACCACTGTCCCAGTTCTAGCTTTGTATGTCTATTTATACATACTTGGAACTGGCTTGAGTGGTAAAAATCTTGCTGCAAAGGACAGCTCTGTGGGCAGAGCAGTAAGTATTTTTGTATTGAACATGCAAAAGATCTTAGTCCTGCAACTTGCAGAATTACCTTATATGCACACTGTGCACCTCTGAAGTCACGCGTATCTCACCTTTCATCCTGTTGAGCTTCTCTTCCATTTCTAGATGGCTTGTAACGCCATACAGAGGGGATGTCTACAACAGCTACCTTTTATTCCCCAAGGAGGCAGGGAATGTGCACATGCCTTGTAGATCTACACACGTCAAACGTGCCTCTGCATGGTTTCTACCGCACTCAATCATAAAAGCACCGAGGTAACACGCGGTGAGAGCGAGGAGGGAGGCTCGGAGCAGGCAGGGTGCGCAGCGGCTCATTTGCACCTGATTTGTGTTTCCACTCTCAGGATTTAAGTAGGCCAATAAAGATGCAGACCACAGGGAAGGGTGGGAGAGGCAGAGGTGTGGAGAGCAGTAAGGCTTCTTCCTCCCTTGCCGAGGAGATGGCCTCGAGGGAGGAAAAAAGAAGCAAAAGAGCAAGGTGACAAGTTGTGAGAGAGGAGCGGCAGAAGCTTGTACAACCTCTCTCCCGCGGCAGCCCCCTGACTCTCCCAGGTGCCAGAGCAACAAGCTCTAGTAAGTGCTTCCATCGGATGTTTACTGCCACGAGTAGAGGCTAAAAATAAGCCCGTGGCGTGGGTGTGCTGCCGGCGGAGGCTGCGCTGCTGCTCCCGGCGATTGTTCCTGCTGGGGGCAGGCAGCCCCACGGGCCGGGGCGGGCAGCTGAACCCTGCCCGCACACCTCGCTCCCACTCACCGGCCCCCATGCCCAGCGGGTTTTTTTTCGGTTATTTTTAAAATAGCATGTTAATTCAGAGCGCCTTCTTAGCTTGCAGAAACACAGAAAAACAGGTTTTTCCAGGATAGCTGCATTGTGTTCCTTTGCTTTGGGAAACAGACACCACAGAAACAGACCCTCCTGTTTTCCTTCGGGACATGTGTGAGAGAACGGGGATGGGTAAATAATCTTCTTGAATCAGAACTCACTATCCCCTAGGTACATATAGGCATCTGGTATATATTCTTCTCCTCCCCCTTAGTTTTTGCATGTGGTTTTAAGCATGTCAAGATCTTTCCCCTTTAATCAGCATAATGACAGTTTTTGTTTAAATCATCCCTTTTAATCTTCACAGTTCTCATGGCGATTTTGGGGGATTGTGTAGGTAGGAGTTACCTCACCCGCTGCTGATGAAACGCAGCCATCTCCTGGATGGAACAAAGGGTCGTGCTGGGTTGTGAATACTTCACAGTAGAGTTTTTCAGGAGGGAAAAGAAAAATAGCTTCCAACTGAAACTGCCATAAGGTTTTAATTAAGACAAATGTTGATGTCCAGGCTGGAATTTATGGATAACTTATTTAAACAAAGTAATAATAAACTGAAGCTGTGATGCAAGAATATGACAGAGACTGTGAAAGACAAAATTTTGCTCTGAGCAAAGTTGATGGAGCCATAGAAGCCTTTGCAGAGAAAAATAGTGAGGTGATCAGTGGCTTTTTAAATGTGACTCTCATGTATGAATAAATTCTTCACATGACAAAGGATTAGAACAAAGCAGAGAGACAAAAAATTTTATTTTAAAATTAAAGATTTCTTTCATTAAGTATGACTTTTGCTTTTTATTAGTGGGTGACTAATAGTTTTCTCTATTGTTTTACTTCAATTTCTACCCTAAAAATCTCAGGCAGGCATTTGTAGAAAGAGAAAACCTTGGATGTGAAGAGAAACATACTGCAAAATATTTTTACAGTTTAATGTGGATGGCTTGGGGTTTTCTGATATTACATGTATTCCAAAGAGATGCCACAGCATGTTGCATATTTCAGTCTGGACTTGTCTGGACCAATTAAGCTGCTCTTAGACGGGTTGTTGAGTTCCTTAGGGCAGCATTTTCAAATGTAAGTTCCTGCAATTAAACATCTGAATAAGAGGTCTGGCAGCATAAGTGCTGAGCACCTACAGCTTTTATTGCTCCTAATGAATATCTTTACTATAAGCACACAGCTTTCCTGAAAAACAGGTTTCAATTTATCTAGGTGCTTACAGTTAAAAAAAGTTTGAAAATGTTGCTTTATGTAATTTTTATGTAATGTTTCTTTTTAGTAATTTATAACAGAGTTTCATGAAAAACTTTTTCTGCTAGCTCTGGAGATCAACCAGCTGAAGAGCAAGCCATGGTCTTGCCAAGGGGAAGCAGCCTGTGGATGTCCTGCTTGGTGATTCACAGCACTCAGGATTAAAAGAAATGGGTTTTGGCAGCTTGCCACAGCAGGGCTCATGCAGCTGGCCACCAACAGGAGCTAGCAAGGCTCGTGGGAAAACGTGCAGATTTTTAGGATGGTTTGAATATCATTACAACCTAAAAATATGGCAGATAAACTCTGTCACATCATTAGACAGGGATTTTTTTTCTCCAGGTGGAAGAAACTGGGGTCAGCATCAGTGAATGCGGAGTGGTGATAAAGATCCTGTTGTAAGCAGAGAGGAGTTTTGCCTTCAAGTAAATTTATTAAATTGAGTAAAATGGCCACACATTGGAACATCCTGACCCTGTCACAGTGACGGGCTCCAGTAGTGCGTGACTGTGACTGAGCATCACTGGCGCTGATGATTATCTTCCCCTCCTTCTCCTTCACCATGGGAGGGAAGAGGAATGATTTCATTTGCCTTACTTGGAGAAGTTCTTCTGAGTCTGTTTCCTCCCGTTCTCAGAGCATGAGAAGCTCTGCACTGGGGCATTACCTCAGGTTCACAGCACTCTGAATTCATTGCTTTGCTCAGTGGCCGCACGGCAGGTGGCCAGGGGAGGGCTCTGTGACTTGTGCTCCGTGGCTTCACTCCGGTGTGAGTATGGCGAGCCCGGGCTTTCCGCAGGACCGGCGGCGGCTGGGAGAGGCCGGTGGTGCTGCAGACAAGGGCAGCTCGGGCAGCACCCGGCGCAGAACATGCCGCCAAGCCAAGGAGGCTCCAGGCAAGTGGGGTACCTTGCTTCAGCGCTAGGGGTGGTGGGCAACCATGGCCAGGCATAGGCTTTCTGCTTATCAGAAGAAAGAATTCTGGCCAGCACACCATAGAAATCAGTATTGCCACCAAACTGAGATGCTTGTGAGAATGAACTGGCTTGTAACTCGTCCTTGATTCAACAGAAAATAGTGAAAAGTTTGGGTTCAAAATAGAGAAATGAAAGCCAGAGGCATATGCTAGTCCATGAGCAGGCATCGGGGAAGAGTACAACTAACACCTGCAGGATCTGCACGCTGGCAAGTGGGCAGCTGCCCTCCCACTCCCTTTAGCTCTGGAGAACACAGATGCTGGCGCGTGCCTGCTCCTGGCTTGGTACCGCTTCCAGCTGATGGCGTCGGAAAGAAAGATGCCATAGAATTTTACATCTTTTAATGGTGAAAAAGCACACAGAGGAAAGTGAGCTTGTCATGAGGTGGTTTAATATTGCATTCAGCTGCTGAGTCATCTCCCCACCCCCAACTCCCCCAGTGAGACAGAGTATCCAAATACATCAATTGCACATATGTAGTATGAACTTTAGTTGATACAGACGTGTATAAGCATTTAACTTTTCTGAGAAAGTGCTGTCGAAAAATGTGGAAAATGCTTTAAAAGATAATATGGATAGTATTCACTTTCTCTTCAACAGTAATGTGTCACTAATAACATGTCCAGACAAGTAAAACCCTGTTGTTCAATTAATATGGAAACCCAAAGACTGCATCTGTGGAAAAAGCAGATCCATCCTTCAGACAGTGATAATTTGGATCTGACACAAATGTGATGAAGAAGTATTATTGTTGCAGTAGCAAGAATTCATGTGCTGTAGCAATACTTTAGAGTTAATAAACTCATCATACGTGAAACACAGCCTGTTTATATGCGTATTTGCAGTCTGTCACATATCCTGTATCCATCTTTGGCACAAGTCACAGGACAAACAGTTTACTTGAAGGTCAAGAAGAGTAGGCTTCCATTTCTCTGCTAATTTTTCCTCTCTATTTGAAATTTCAAGAAGACTGCTAAGATTTGGGGGGGAGAGGGAGGTTGCCTGTGCTGTGTTCTTTAGAGTACATGATTGAAAAAATATATTTTACTAGGTCTGTATTAATTTTAGTGTCTTTGTTTACCATTTGTACACTGCCAGGAGTGCTAGCACTTCCAAGGTATATAAGATTCTTCTCCTAAGTAGGTAAGTCTATCAAGATAAAGGCTGAGGAAGTTCCTGGAGACAAGAAATAAAAAGTGTGAATTGATAAAGAGATGAAATTAAATCTTTCTTCGCGTTATGCAATTTTTTTTCTTAGTTCTCTTTTGTCTGTGGAAATGTGTGAAGCAAATTTGCAGGAGAAAGGAAAAGAAGGAAAAAAGGTTTCTGTTATATAGATTAGTATGAAAAATAACGGGAAATGAGCACAGAAGAACACTATGAAGCAGAAACAAAAAACCGAGTAGAACAAAAACATGAGAGAATTAGTGTGGACAAATGTGAGCAGAGGACCAGAGGCAGAGGCATCCAGAGAACTTGATGAAAATCTCGGCTGCCCATTACATTGGCATCTCTGCAGTATTTCACTTTTCCTTATTCAGGTGCTTTCAGACTTCATTCCCAGTTATTTGCAATTTTACTGCATTTAAAGAGCCTTGCACTTTTTTCTTTATTTTTTCTGAGTCAGTGAAAGGGCTAAAGTAGAGGTATTGAAATTGCATTCTTTTGATAAGCTGTAGCAGACAGATATCAGTTATGAGGCATGATTAACTACAGTTTTAATTCTTCGTCAAATCCCAAGAGTTGTTGAAAGATACTGGATTTTCTGTGATTGGTAGCCCCAAGTGCTGTGCTTAAATATGTACCCTGAAAAGGTTAAAAGGATTTATATCCTTGTAAATAAAATAGTATATCCTAAGTAAAAGAGTCATCACAAAGTACTGTGTAATTACATGTAAGTTTGCACCAGAACTGTCCATCCTTATCTTGGCCTTTCCTTTCTGATGATCTTCTAACCAAGAACTAGCACAGACAACATCTTTAATCAGAGAAGTCCTTAAGAAGGGTCGGCTTTACTCAGCTGAAAGATGAACCCTATTGCACAAAGAAACACACAGGAGTGCCTCCTAACTATAGCTTGGGGGAAAGGCCGTGGCCGACTGAGGAAATGTAACCTAACTGGTCTTGGCAGAGCGGGGAGAGAGATCTGCTGCCTAGTTCTGAACCTCCTTCTGTTTCCTGGCATTTATCCCCTAGGTGGCTTGGGAAGTGCCAGTGTTTCTTCGGGTTTGTCTGCCTCTGTGGAGTATCTATTTACACATTTTAATTTTGGATAATGCTGTTCCTTAGTGGGCATGTCTTGAGTTTTCTTCTCTGTTAGATATTTTGGGTTTTGTTGCTACAACTCCTTTCTGACTCATACAGCAGCACTCTAGACTATGACTCTAGTCGGGTCCTGAAGCATGGACTATTGGGGTGAACATTTATTTTGTAAATGCTTGTTCTGTGTGCTAGATCCTGAAAAGTCCTTAAAATGACACTTCCTGAAGCATTATTTTAAACCTTTTAATATTAGTGAACATTCAGTGAAAAAAATATACATGGCATTAATTATTAAGTATTTATTTGGCATTTGTCTTATTTATCTTATTTGATATTAGAATCAACATCCTGAATAATTATTACAAGGGTTGGATAATGCTGAAAGTTTCTGCACTGTTTTTTTCAACAATCTTTACAAGTCCTTGTAGCTACAGCTCCATAAATGTTGCTGGTTCCCTCCCCACGGCAGGGGTTGGTTTTCCTAAGAAGTGGTACCTAGGAATCCACTTGATTATTAAGTAGCATCAAGCCTAGTGCTTGTTGCCAATAGTAAAAATTCTTTCCTATCAAATATGTGCTCCTATCTCTCAGTTACTTGAATACCCACTGTTGTTGCTGAGTTTGAGAATTTTTCTAGAATCTGTTTAAAATTTAGAATCCTGAAAAGTAATGTTTACAGGAGTTGAGCATGACAAATAGCTTGAAGACTTTCATAAAGTGTATGTGTATATTTGGTGGATCTCGTTTGTAGCTTGCATTGGCTTTATGTTTCTGTCACTCCACTTTGTAGAGTGGAAGTCCTCTGGATTTGAGCTGGTGGATTAAGAGGAGGACTGGGCTTTGTATCTGAGCAGAATCCATGATCTGCCTATGGCTTGCTTCAGAAAGCTGCAGTATTGATGATGGGGAATGAGTGCTGCCAAAAAAGGATCTTTTTTAGTGTGGTGGGTTGACCCTGGCTGAACACTAGCTGCCCGCCAAGCCACTCTATCCCCCCTCCTCAGCTGGAGTGCAGGGGAGAAAATAAGTGGAAACACCTCATGGGCTCAGATAAATGCAGTTTAATAAAGAAAAAGCAAAGGCCATATGCAGAAGCAAAAGTAAACAAAGTATTCTCTATTCCCGATGCAGCAGGTGATGTCCAGCCACTTCCCAGGAAGTAAGGTTTCAGGCTCCAGTACACATAGCAGTTGCTCCATAGGACAAATGTAGTAACAAATGGTCCCTTTCCTCCTCCTTTTTCTTAGCTTTTATTGCTGAGCAGTCATCAAATGGTATGGAATATTCCTTTGGTGAGTTTGGGTCAACCCTTCTATGTCCTCTACCAAGATCTTGCCCACCCACAGCCTCCTGGGATAGTGGGGGGAATGTAGGAGAGAGCCTTTAAGCTGTGTATGCCCTGCTCAACAGCAGCAGAAATACTGGTGTGTTATCAACACCTTTCTAGCCACCAGGACAAAGTACAGCACAATGAGGGTTGCTATGGAGAAAATCGTCTCCACTAGACCCAATAGATTTAGCTATAGTAATGATGTCATGGTCATCTGTGGGGATCTGGGATGCTGCATCTTAGGTGCTACAGCATTTCCACAGGGACAGCCTAAGAAACAGTATCACCGAGGATGGCTCCATCTGTGCATTGACAAGATACTCTGGGCAAGTGCTCAGCTAAATCTTCGTCTCTTGATTTTGGTAATGAAGTGTCCCCTTACTGCTCAAATACACATCTGTTCATATTTATCACTGAATAATATACATGCAACTGCATGTCTCAAATGACATTTGGGGATTATTTTATTATAAATTAAAGAGAAAAAAATAATCAAAAGCAAAGCAAAATAAGCTTCATCCATATTTTCATAGTATCAATATATATTTTCTTAAAGAAACAAAAGCAATCTCCTTCCCAACAAACTCTGAAACTAAGGACTTTTTGCAGGTTGAATTTGTTGCCTTCTATTTTTTTTTTAAATCTTGTTTAACTTATAGTCATGGTTTTCTAGAAAGGGAGAATTATCTGCCTTCTAGCTCCCTATTAATGGATTTATACAGATAAGTTTTTAATCAGTAAAAGGAACTGCAGACCTGTAATGTCTTGGCTTGGTAGTACTTCCGTACTATGCCTGTGTAAACAAAATACTTTAGCAGTGATGGTTCATGAGCCATTTTGGAAAGCTGAATGAAGAAGTACTGACTTATCAGATTATTCTCTGTGTTTGCAGGTTACTTGTCACCTCTGTAACTTTTCTAGCACAAGTCCCTCTATGTACAGCCTGCAGACCTGCTAGTGCTGACCATGTCAGAGACACTTCAAAGCATACTTTAGAATAAATGTTGTTAGCTTGAAGCCCTGCATAAAATTCAATGCTCTGGAACAATTTCATGGCAGGACATTGGATAGTATCTACTATTTTAATATTAGCATTTTAAAAGTGAGAAGTTCTGGAGGATTTACTTTCTTGTGAAGTATATCTAATCATTGTAGTTTATGAGCAACTGCACAACTTGGCAACAACAGCCCTCTACAGTCAGCTAATGAAAATGTAATAAAAATTGAAGTTCTTCATACATTCTAAGTCACATAAGGAATATTATGTGATGCATGCTATTGCTGAAATGAGCTCTCTTCATTTCACTTGAAAAACCGCTGAAAGAAACAGATGTCAGCAAGATTAGTTAGCTTAGCTTTCAGAAAGAAGCACAATCTTTTTTGGATCTTGACAGCATCTTCAAATCTAGAGCTGAAGTTGATTTTGATACAGGGGATTTTGAATGTAATAGCATCTGACCTTAAATTATAGGGGAGAGAAAAACATATAAATTTAATGACATCTTGTGCCTGGTACTGATTATAGACGTCTGTAAAGTTCATATTTACATACTGGGTTTGGAACCTAGTAAGCCTGCTTTGCTTTGCTTTGAATTTCTGCTTTTTACTTTGCCGTTCGTTGTGATATGGTTTGATTGAGACAGACCAGGAAATTATTCTTCCAGAGTAATCGTACATGTGCTTGTGAGGGGGTTTCACTACACAGCATTGAGTATGCTTCTTAAAGCAATCCCTTTTTGTATAAAGGGCTTTTAATGTCACTTACAGTTTGCGAAAAAATGTTGGGGACATTTTATTTCCTATTGAGTGTGTTTTTGTTAGGCAGATCCTACAGTGAAGAATTGGTAGAAGTGAGTAAATGAAACCATATCTCTCCCCTGCTGGAAGAGTTGGGTTTTTTCCCAGCAACTGTGTTTAGCAATTTACTAGTATGATTTCTCAGTAAAAGTCATCGTTAATTTGGTCAGTTAGTGAAGACAGTTCTGATTTATGCTGGTGCAACAAAAAATAAAGTAATTGTTTTTGATTTCTACTAGAAATGTTGGATGGCTATTTTGGCTTTGCTGAGTGACGTGGACCTTGCATAGATGGCACAGCAGAAGATACTGAAAATGACAGCTTTACAACTCCATTACAGTATTGCTTTTCAGAGGATTTTTCTTAGCAGACTTGTTAATATTTGTGTGTGTGTGTATGGACAAGGAGAATGGCATTACTGCACATCTCCTCAGCAGACATTTTATCCTCAGGGCCTTGTTAGCAACAAAATTTGCAATGTGGATATACAACCATAAAAACTGCAGGAGACTATCCAAGGACACTGTTTTCCTATATAATCTACACAGAAGTGACCTTCAGCATACCAGTATTTGAAGAAGTTTGGACTCCTTCCTTCTTCTCTTTGATTTTTTTTCCTCTCACACTCTGGTTTCAGTAGACTAATAAGGAAATACTCTGTTTTGCAGACAAGAAGCCCAAAGCCGTCCCAGAGCCCACAGCACAATTTGGGTGACCACACGGAACACCTCTCCGAAGCATCTGCTGATTCCTTAGAGGCCATGTCCGAGGGTGATTCTCCAACCCCTTTTTCGAGGGGCAGCCGCACGCGGGCAAGTCTTCCCGTTGTGCGGTCAGCAAACCAAACGAAGGAAAGATCACTGGGTAAGAGCCTGCTTCAGTCCTTCTCCATTCTGTGCTTAGTCTATGTTTTCCATTTGTGGATTTAAAACAGTCTTTAAATAGTTTGGGGCTAAAAAAGTAAGGACTTTGGTAGCACATTATTTTTCATGTCAGGTTGTTATTTGGAAATGAACTCAGTATGGGATACTGAGTAACATGGGGGAATGGTGAAATTATTTTCATAAGATCTGAAAGTGTGATGGGAGCATAGTAGACATGCAAGGAGAGACATGCAGGCCTTGACATGAAATGCTGAGTAATGGTTAAAACCCACTATTGCAAACACTTTCTGCCAAGCTTACACAATATGCGGCAATGAATTTAATACAAGATTGTACCCTCATTTTCAGACAGGAGGCACAGGCTTTTTCGCTTTGTCATCTCTTCAAAGCCAGACTTAGTTGAAAGAAACCCGGAGATATTATTGCCTTAGTAATCCATCTTACTGAAAAGGTTTGGTATTTGCATGGTGGTAGCTTTCCAGGCAGAGGATTTGAATGGATATGCTGATGGAGATGCCCTTTACTTTGGGGCAGTGCCCTTCTGTCTGCACAGCAACATGAGTGATGTGTCAGCACAGGTGGACAGCTCCACTTGCTGTGTTCTTCTCATATCTCAGAGTTGAATTAAGCCCAGCTGTGAACCAGGACTCCTTTTATGATGGCAAATTTTGTCTCAGAGACACTGCTCAGCTGATGGATGGTAGGAGTAAAGGCTGTTCTTTTGAGGGAAGACACCAGAGGGCAGTTAAAGCATTGTGGGAAGACCCGTAACTCATGTGTGGATTGCTGAGCAAGGCAGGTTTTACTCATAGGTAATAAACTGAAATGCTGCTTTCCTGTAGGCTCATCTCCCAATATAGAGAGTGACATAAATTGAGCACTGGACTATAAATCATACCATGCTTGTAATCTTGTCACAGTGGTTTACTCGTCCCTCAATAATCTAAGACAGTTTCTGCCAAGAGTATTATGATATCTGACAAACACAACAAATGTGAAGAAAACAGAGCTGGAAGGGGTCCCTGACTCTCCCAGAGCTGGCAAGTGAAGAGCAGTGGGGCTGGAAACAAGGAGCTGATCCCTATCCATGTCAGCTCATGAAGTGGCTGCCCTCCCACAGCCTGCTGGGCCACCAATATGTTGGGCTTTTGGGAGAGAAATTTGTAAGACTTCAACCTGGACAGGACTTTTTGCTTTTGAGGTGTTTTTAAGAGCACATGTATGTTTACTATACATGCAGAGGATTAATTTCTGTCTATAAGTCACTGCTGGCTCGGGCATCCTCAGTATAGCTTACTTCACCTCAGGATTTTCTGGAAAACGTGTATTTGCTTCAATGTGATGCCAACTGGCTGAGCCTTCGCAGGCCCCTGTGCAACTCACAGTCCAGTGCCACTGTGTGGGTTGAGGAGCCCACAGCTGGATGCAGCACTGCAGGTGGGGTCTCACCTGCCTCAGAGCAGAGAAGAGGGCAGAATCCCCACGTTGACCAGCTGCCCACACTGCTTTTGGTGCAGCCCAGAACACGTTTGGCTCTCTGGGCTGTGAGTGCACATGGCAGGGTCATGTCCAGTCTCTCACCCACCAGCACCCCAAGCCCTTCTGGGCAGGGCTGCTCTTGCTCTGTCCATCCCCCAGCCTGTGTTGATAACCGAGGGTTGCCCTGACTCAGGGCACCTTGCACTTGGTCTTGTTAAACCACATAAGATTCCCACACACCCACTCCTTGAGCTTGTCCAGGTGCCTCTGGATGGCATCCCACTCCTCAGGCATGTCCAACAGTGCCACACAGCTTGGTGTCATCTGCAAATTTGCCGAGGGTCCACTCAATGCCTTCATCTGTGTCATTAATGAAGTTACTAAATAACACTGGTCCCAGTATGGACCCCGAGAGACACCACTTGTCAGTGATGTCCATTGGGACTCTGAGTCATTGACCACTACCCTCTGGATGTGACCGTCCAACCACTTTCTTACCCATCTAACAGTCCACTCATCCGATCCTTCTCTCTGGAATTTAGAGAGAAGGATGTTGTGGGGACCATGTCAAAGACTTTACCGAAGTCCATAAAAAGGGCATCTATAGCCTTTCCCTTGTCCACTGATGTAGAAGTCCATTGTAGAAGACCACTGGGTTAGTCAGACAGGATTGCCCTTCGTGAAGCTGTGCTGGCTGTCCTGTCCATGTGCCACACACAAGAATGTGTATGTATGATCCTTCCCCCAAGTGTTCTCAGCCTCAAGGTCTCTTCAGCTTAGGGATTTCCTGCTTATGGTTTCTGCCTGTATAGTAACCATCAAGAGATGCCTCCTCCAGGTATTTGTTCAGTCCACCTTTGATCCCATGTAAATTTTTGACATCTGCAACAGTGCATCTGTGACTTTGGCAGCAAGTTTCTGTTGGTTTACTGCCCAACCATTGCTTTGCTGGTGCTTTGTTTTGTATTTGTTTATCTGCTCTAAGTTATGCACCCTAGTTTTTGTGTTGGAAGTGACAGCAAACATCAGATCACTATCTGCTTCCCCCAGGCCATATCTGATTTCTTTGGCCTGTCATTTGTCTCAGGTCATCTCTTCTCCAGGCTGAGAAGTGCTGCTGTAACCACTTGTTCCTCATCCAGAAACCATCCTGGACATTTCATTATCATTGTTGCCTTTCTTTGCACCTTCTGCAGTTCAACAGTATCTTTGCTAAGATGAGAGCACCGTGTGTGCACTGTTAAGTAGTTCATTCTTAAACCGTTTTTTAGCATCTCTTGCACATACTGAAATGTGTTGCCCAGGCTCCAATGGAGGACAGGCACATGTAGATACACTATTTTGTTTAATGGCCGGGATTTCGGACCCTGCAAAGCACTCTGTCTTTCATGTAGCAGAGACAACTTAAGACAGCTTATCCCATCATGAACAGGCCAAATGCAGGAGAAAGAAAAAAATAAACAGTGAAGCAATGTAATATGAAGCACTTAAGGTGAGAGTTTTTAGATTTGAAATGAAAAAAATAAGCCTTTTCTCTCTGTATTGCACAAGGGGTCACAGATATGTGTTTGGTTTAAGGGATCATCATACTAGCCAAGCAGGAGGTAATAAATTGTCATCACCACACAATCTGTCTTTTTCAGGTTGTTCCAAGAACTAATAACAAATAGTTTGTTTTAAAAGGTAGTCTAATAATGATTCCAAAATAGTTCCCTTTTATAGTAATATTATTCTTATTATTATTATTGTTATCATTATGTGCATATCTTTCATAGTAGTGTCCTTTTTAATCTCTTCTGCCACTGTGTCCTATCAACACCATCAGCAGTGTTCTGAAATTTTACTTTTGAGATGGTTTGCACACTGTGGTCCTGTTTACTTCCAGCTGTAAAAGGCGAATGTTTATTTTTAAAAAACAGGAAACTGGTTATAACTTCAGTTTTAAAAGTGTCATGAAAGTACTTCTATTCACATGATTTTCAATAAGTTGTGTATAATCACCTCCCTTTCCATATCAATTAATTTTTAAATTTAATGTAATTTAAATAAAAATTATGTTTTGATCCTCAGCCAACGTAATTTCAGTGAGGAAAATAATGAACTTTTGTAAATTTTTATTAATTTTACATTGTATATCTCAATGCCATTTTTAAAAACTGATTTTTCTTTTTGAAATCCTAATTGTTCTGTAGGTTCCTATTTTACTAACTATATATGAGTCAGTTTGTTTTCAGACTGGTCTGAATTAACATGGAGCCTGAGAAGGAATAACAGAAATGCATTTTGGCTACCTCACTACCCTGGATTTGACAGTCAGGACTAATCTATCAGGTCATGGTATTCACATGGAGTTGACCTAGAAAACAGTATTCCAGTTGTAGGCCCATGTAAAATTTCAGCCAGAGCTTTTGAAATGAAGGTCTTTCTTGGCTAAGAGGTCCACCAGAAATCAACACTTGCTTCATCATTGTGCAGCCTGGAGACAAAGCAAGATATTAAAATAAATGAATTCACTGTGCAAGAGAAAATTAAATGTATTTTAAAATATCTATTTGAAAGCTGGGAGCTTTTCCAGTGCGATAACTATGGGAAAAAATTATCTAGCAAAACTGTCAGTGAGAATCAGCTGAAACCTGGAAAGTGCTCAAAAGGTTTCAGCAAACTTCACTTGCAATTTGCCTGGAGGAAGCAGAACCTGACAAGCATCCAGCGAGGTTGCACCAGCAGCCGCCTGTGCCTGCACTGCAGCTCGCTGCTGTCCCTGCTGTGCTGCCTCCACAGTGAAACGAAGGCTGACAAATATGTTCACTTGTAGCCTCTCATGTGGTACATCTGTCCAAACAATGGGCAGGGTCTTTGTAAGGGCAGGCACTGGCACACTCTGTAGGACGGAGTGGCCAGGGCAGCGATGCAGTGACCGGGGCAGCTGATGCAATGGGTCACAGCCCTGAAGGGCAGGGTGTGATCACAGCCTCCCGTTGCAGCAACAGCTGTTGGTGCTTCTGCAGGACCGGGCTGTACAGGCGGCGTTGGATGAAGGAAGGATATGGTACAGGGAGGGACTTCCATAAATGCACAAAGATTTGGGTTTGAGAAGGGACTGAGGAAGATGAAGCTTTATGGCTCAAGGGTCCCAATCATCTTTCCTGGGTGCCCCAGCCAGGGTGCCCAGCCACTCCAGTCCAGATGGATGAGGAGCAAAGGATGACTGGGATCCCTGCTGGCAAACCTGTGCCTAAAGTTAGGTGGTGTGCAGAGGCCTCTTCAGAAACGTCTGAGCCTGCCAACATTTGCATTTTATTTGCATTTGGAGGGATTACATAAAGGAGTAAAATTATACAAATGCTTAAGGATTGGCATGGGGAGGGTCTTAAGCAATCATGGAGTATTTTGGTTATTATTTATTGGCCCCCAAGCCCAAGTTTTGGTAGGCACAGATTTTAGTGTCTGATTAATTAGTTTGCTGCCACCTTATATGGAAATGCCATTACTGATTATAATCATAAGGCCTTGATCTTCTGTAGCATTTCTTGCAGATGTTTCTCAAAGCCTGTGAAAAAAGAAATTCAGGGCCACAGCGGAAATTTCACACATAGCAAAACCTTTGCAGAGAGACATCATTGCGTTTCAGCTGGAGGTAGAAATAACTCTCTATTCATGTGTATGCAAGATATAAGACAGAGAAAAATACAAATGCTAAAGGTAGACTTATATATTATATTTGAGCTAATTAATTGTTACTTATTATTTATGAGCTAGAAATTAAAATAGGCATGTAAAATGAGACAGAAGATGTGTGAGTGGCCATTGACTTTATATGAGAAGCCTGTGCTAGCAGTGGCACTGCCCTCTCTGATTCCTTAGGGCACATGATTTAAGCCTAATGAAGTCAGCAAGAACTTCAGCTTAGTTCATAGGAGAGAAATTCCCTGGGAAGTGCCTTTCAAGTTAAGGCTGAGTATAACTTTAATATATTCAGTCATCTTAAAGAATTTTCCCTGTCTTGCCTTTTATAGTATATATATAGCCAACATGCAAAAAGGTCATGTAAATATTTGCTGTCATGGTCAGATAGCTTAACAGGGACTGACAGGTCTATAGGAAAAACAGCCTGAAACAACTAGTTCCAATTAATGAATTGAAACACGGACCTTAGGAAATTATAATACTCTAATGTAGCTCAAGTTTTCCTTCCAGCTTTCCTAGACTTTATCTTCTTTCTTATTTCTTCAAATTACAATAGCTAAAGGTTTTGGACTTGGGAAAAAAAACAAAACAAAACAAAAAAACCACACACCTCTTACCTGTAACGTTTTGTATCAAAAGATCAAAAGAAGGTAAACAATACTGACATAGCAGAGTTTTTTCTGTTTCATGTATTGTCTCCACAGAATATGTGAAAGGCAGGTATATGAAAGAATGAAATATGTGCCTTCCCAAGCTAGCACTTGTGCCCACAATTACTGTTTACTTAACAGATTCTTTCTCCTATAATAAGATGTCTTGTGTGTACCTGAAAAAATGCTTCCAGGAGCAAGATCCTATTTAGTACATACTGCCTCAACAGAGGCACTTCCTGTCTGCCACCAAGAAGCTGATATGCAGGGTATTTCAGATGCTGCATCACCCTGGAGCTGAATTTTGTTGCACCAGGTTGTATCATCATGGATCTAATGGGTTCATTGCAGTGATACTGGAGTAGAAGATGTACAGCATGCTAAACAAAACCATTAGTTATGCAAGTCTGTCTGTCACTGCTATATCTGTTAAATGACTTTTGAATACAACCTTTATTATTCATTTGCACTGCAGTAATACTAAAGGACCTTGACTAAAAATGGTACCTCACTGTGTTGGGTAATAGGGACATAATACTTCTATTTCAAAACCTTGCAACATGAATAAATCGGAATGAAAAGTAGTGAAGATAGTAGGAGAGATAGAGTAATGAGTGTAAAACCTGAATAAACTGAGTAAAGCTATGTCAGGGTGGCAGTGGCTTTTCTCTTTACCCCAAATCATGCCCTCACAGAAGGTTAAATGGCTTTATCCAGCTCTACGATCACTTCATATTCTGATTTAGCAGCAGCAGCAGTTTGAGCCCTCAGCATTTGGTGTCTGCTGGAAGAGGGATTTGGCAGATGGAGTAGCTTGTACAGGCCTCCTTCCTTCAGAGGAAAGGTAGGAGGCCATATGGAGCTGTCCCATGGGTTTTATCTAGCACAGGAGCTATCACTCGGACAAATCTGATCTAATTTGTAAGTCTACCTCTAATACAGTAAGTCACACAAACACCAGAGCCTTCCATTTGCACAAGGGCATGCAAAGAAAAGAAGTGTATTGCAATTCTGTGCATTGTAAGAAGTGTAAGTCTTTGGCCGAGCAGAGGACCATAGCCTGTCCCTCAGCACACTGTATTTGGGATTTGCTGCCAGGGCTGACAGCAATCCCTGAATGAGGACAGCCCTTGAATTTAATCATTATTCCCAATACTGTTTGTATGTTTAGGCAGTGATTCTAATGCATAGTTACTATGCTGGGCCTACATTGAGGTTTCTGTTCCCAGAGGGAAGTAATGTCATCTCTGTTGTATCATATAAGACTGTCTCTTGTTTTTGTTCTTGTTCGCTATCTCTTTCCTGCATTTCTGGCTACAGAGTGCCCAATTCAAACAGGATAAGAGGATAATCACTGCATCAGAAGCTTGTGGATAGCCTACCAATTAGGGTGCTCTCTTGGGACAATAGGGGCGATGGTCTGAGCAACTCTGAGGATGGGAGCCCTTCTGGATAATTTTTTAACTACTCAGCTATTTCATAGGAGGCAGGTGCTTGTACTATTGCTTTGCCCAGTTACCTTCTGTGATGAATAGACATCTGTGGGTATGAGGGCAGAGCTGTGGATGTTGTTTTTCTTGGCTTTAACAAGGCCTTTCTCATCTCTTATAGCCTCCTTGTAGCCACATGGGGGAGGTAGGAGTGGCCTTCAGGGTGTGTGACTGGCAGCTGGGTTTCAGCTGTGTTCCTCAGGGCTGGACTCCAGGGCCAGTGATTTTCGACATCAGAAAACTGGTTGTTGGGTTGGAATGAACCACCAGTAGGGTCAAGTCTGACACTAAGTATGAGAGAGCATTTAATGTGCTGAATGGTCAGATGGCCACTTCACTAGAACCCAGTGACTCAGAGAAATGGACTAGCAGGAACTTAATGAAACTCCAGAGAGGCAAATGCAGCCTTTCATCAGGGACAGAACAGCCCTGCAACAACACTGGCAAGGACAGGCTGGCTTGGTAGCAGCTTTGCAGAAAGAACTTCAGGTATGACGTCAAGATGACTGTGTGTTAGCAGCATGTCCTTGCAGTAAGTGAAAACTGCATAGCTGGCTATAGGAAAAATTTAGACCAGCAGGTCAAGGGAAGTGATTATTGCCCTCTCTTCACCATTTGCAAGGTTGCACTGTGTCCAGTTTTGATTCCCCAATATATAAAAGAGAATGACAAACTGGAGTGAGTTTAGCAAATGGCCTCTTGGCCTTCCTCTTCATAATCATGCACACTAAGGTCTGGAGTCCAAGATCCTGTCCAAAGTAGCTTCTGAGGACTTCACAGAGTCAAGCTGTTTGTTACAGCCCACAGAGGTGAATTTTTGGTGTGGTGCTGTAACCAGCTGTACTCTTAAATGCTGGTGGCTCAACCCCTAAATTTGCTACTGACAGTAGTGAACTTTTTAGAAATGAAATAACTTCAGAAATATTAAAGAGAATTCCTGCTGTAAATACAGAACATTTGATAAATGGAGTAAAACTACAAAGGCATGCATGGCCTACATGACTTCAATGCTTCATGGCTATGGATTATTAAAATGGTCACATTCTACCCTTGAACACATCAATTTTGCCTCATTTAGTACTAAAAAACAGGGTTTGTAGAAATAATCGTTACTCAAATAATGAGTTTGATACAGCTGATTTATACCAAAAGGAAATACAATTGGGTAGGATCTCTCTTTCTTCATGTTTGTTCAAGAGGAAGAAAAAGTATTTCAAGAAATTTAATTGATATTTTCTTGTCTTTTTTGCTTTTGCCCATTTAAAAGTTACTAACAAAAATGCCCCTATGTAAAATACTTGACTGCAGTGGCCTTAAATGCTTCACATATCTGCGTAGTCTTTGGCAGATCCTTGGAAACTGTACTATTCACTTTGACACCTTTGGCTGGGAGCCAGCCACGGCTTACTGGCTTTTCGGAGGTCAGGGGCTCACCTTCTGGTGGACTAAAGCAGAGCCTGCATGGGCATGTCCTGTGCCTGCATGCATGGAATTCTCTGATTTTACTATGCAAAGCTGGTGAATATGAACTGGAGTAAATGCAGCATGGCAGAGACGGTGGGCCCTCTGAAAAATAGCTCTGGTACACATGAAACTTCTTGTTCATCTCACTAAGTTGTTCAGTTGTCATTTTAAAAATATTTTTTATTAAGTATCATAGCGGTATTGTGTTTTTCTAAGTTTGTTGGCATTGTTTTGTCAGTTCGGGGTATGAAAAAGTCACCTTGATGATCAGTTGGGCTGTTCTGTGGAATAGAATGCAATTATTGTCCAGAAGTCATCCTGCTAGAACATTGATTTCCACCTGGGGAACTGGGTTAAACTGGAATGTTCTCTCCGAATCTCTAGGTGATAGAAGTACCTGTTTGCATTAGATGGACTTGCTGATATAGGTATATAGACAAAGTGGCCTTCTGGCAATAGGCTTTTTCATGAGTTTTATCAGGGATCAGATGGGGAAAATACTGGGTTTTCTTTAGGTAAAAAAAGTTGTCCATTTTATTTTTGGTTTTTACTTCTTCTTCTTAGTGAGCAGAATGTACTTATTGGTAGAAAAGTGCTAGTATTTTAGTGAAAGTTAAAAATCTTTATTTTTCATAACACTTTGGTAGGAAATTTATGTGACTACTGAGTTTTCCATCTGTCTTTTTCATTAAGTAACAAATTATTGCAAGTCACTGTAAATAGCAGAGAAAAATGAAATAGCAGTAAAAAGTAGTACTGCACTAAATTAAACAGTTCCTGTTTTTACTGAAATAGTTATCAAACAACTTAATACCTTGAACAAATCTCTTCAGACTATTCTGCAGGAAAAAGTAAAATAAGTAATTGCTTTTATTCATTAAAAGATCTACTTTTTTATTCTGTTAGTACTTGGAGACAGCTAAGTATATTTATAGATATTTTCTGAATGTGGAGGACAGATTTTCAGGAGGGAGTACTAACAGAAGTTATTATGAGAGCTTCAGGCTAGAAATACCACAAGGATCATGGCAATGACCTCAGACTAGTTGAAACTGTGTGTGGTGAAATAGAAGAGTTAAGTCTTGAGGGTATGGAAAGTAAGAACTTCATATTGAGGAATTTCTTCCATGCTGCAAGAGTTGTTACTGTAATAAACATGTGTCTGCATAACTTTGGCAGAATTTGGTGATAGGTGTTTGCTCTGTTTATTAGATAGCTGGGGGAAAGGAGGGATGAGGAGCAGAGAACAATATGGGCCTATGCCATCCTTGCAGTCTTATATATGACAATTTTGTCAAATACAAAGCAAAGAAAAATTGGAAGTATCTTGAAATTTTAGTAAAAAAAATTTAAATTGTAGACTGCACTTTTGAGGAAAGGCCTGGCAGTGTTTATTGTGACCCCCTGTGGATTGTCCTGAAGTGTCCCAACAAAAACAGTTATCATTGAGAATTTAAAAGTTATCCTTAGTTTTTAAAACTCATGCAAGTCTCAAGTAATTACTTGGCATAAATATAAGTAAGAAACAAGGATGCTTTTTCTCGCTTTTGTTTGTTACCATTGCTGCTAACCATCAGCATGAGGGAATGTCCAGACAGAGACAGTGACTCAATGTACTTATGGTGGAAGATCAAGCTAAACCAGCATGAAAAGACAAAGGCTGCCCATCTTCTCAAAAAGATATGGTTAACTGATGGTTAGGTAAAGAGTGAAACTAATCCAATGGCATTTTCCCCATTTTAGTTATACCTTGCTTTGCACCTTGGATTTCCAGAAGGTCCAGAGCTCCCAATGCATCCAGTTTTTGATTGATGTAGTTTAACCAGCTTTACTATTATTAGAAATTTTCAAATTGGACACAGAATTTCCAGAGGATACATACAATAGCTGTGTTGGAAGTGAGTAGGAGTGCCTTGTTCATGCCAGTGGTTTTTGGTTCTGTGGGAAGGTTTCAATGCTCCAGTGGCCAAGCACAGATCTTATCATCAGTTAATACTTCTCTTCAGCTGGATTAAGTATTGCCAAATGCCAGTAAGATATTTCAGTGCAGAAATTTACAAGACATCTTGCCAACACAGAGGGAATCCTGTAGCTTCACAGAAAAGAAACTCATGAATTTAAATGTGAGCTTTAACTGTGTTTTATTTCATAACACTGAGGAGTTATTTAACCTTATGCCTCAGTTTTCTCTTCTTCATTATAAGAGAATTATGTGAGAAATTGTATTTTTCCATTTAAAATCCATCATTTGAGAGAATTAACAGATACTTGTAAAGGTCATAGAAGAGGACACAATCTTGTTTACTTATTCTTGATTTATCAGATATTTAACTTTCCCCTCTTAAATAATGAATTTCTAAGGATAATTTTTGTTCTTTAAAAAAAAGCAAGTTGATTAAAATTCTCCTAAGTATGTAAGCTGCCCTGCACCAAGATCATTGTTAGCAATATAATCCTGATAATGTGGTGCTTAGTCAGGGTTAGATCAGCACTGTGTTATGCAATGGAGGTGCTGAGAGATGTGAGCTGAGTGGTTTCCTGACACCTGCATGACATTAGCTCTGTCATAAGGAGTAAAACCTTTACCAGTTGTACCTCAGGAATTACGGTGTTTTTGGTATAGGTACTGTGCCAACAATATTGTTGCAGCTCTTTGCTCTAAAGCCAGCCTAGACCCCATGAGTTCAGGTGAGATTCACCGTTACTGTTGAGGGCATTTCCTCAGCTCCCAAGTGGGCTTTGCAGCCCAGCAGTGCTATCTGAGCTGAATGTCTTCTGTGAATGTGGGGTGTGTGCCTGAGCTCAGAGCTGCACTGGCTGAAGGCTCAGGATGGCTGTGCTGGCTGAAGGCACAGGGTGGCTGTGCTGGATAAAGGCACAGGATGGCTGTGCTGGATAAAGGCACAGGATGGCTGTGCTGGATAAAGGCACAGGATGGCTGTGCTGGATAAAGGCACAGGATGGCTGTGCTGGATAAAGGCTCAGGATGGCTGTGCTGGCTGAAGGCACAGGGTGGCTGTGCTGGCTGAAGGATGGCTGTGCTGGCTGAAGGCCCTGGATGGCTGTGCTGGCTGAAGGCAAAGGGTGGCTGCTGTGGTTGAAGGCACAGGATGGCTGCACTGTGCTGGGCACCCCAACCCAGGGCTGATGGGCTCAGCCGCCCAAGTCAGGTTAGCTGTGCATCTTCCATTGCACTGTGCTGCATTTCATATAGATCATTCCTGGGAGAAATGATGAAGTATTTTGCACATCCTGCCCCTGACCCTTGGTAAAGAGGCAACAGAAAATACTGTGTTTTGAAAGAGCTCTGTATGTAGGGAAGGAAAGGGCAGTCATGTGCTATGTTCACAGGACCATCAGCAGATCTGGATTTGATGCTTGTAAACCTTTCTTTGAACATGTTTCTTCGCTTCTTGGGTGCTTAATTTCCCCTTCTATAAGACTCACCTCTTTGTTGACAGGAATGTTGTGAAGCAATTTGTTACAAGGCTTATGTTACTAAGGCCTACATGTAAATATTTTCTGCTGTGGCCTGTGTTTAAGTCTGTGGTCTGTTGCTTGTAGGATGAAGAATGATCAGAAATTCCAGAGGTATGTCTACAACTGAGTTATGCTGACATGACAGGGGATGGCTAACATCATAGTTTGTGTTGTAGCTGTAGGACAGCACAGGGCTGGCAGTACCTCAGAGCTCCTGGACGTGGGAGCCACAGCATTGTCTGACATACACTTTCAAAATGGTTGCATGGTGTCGTTTCCTTGTTCACAGTCATCTTAATACATGTTGTCCTAGAGCAGAAGGGAATTTCACAATCCTCTTTGATTCATGTTTTATAAAACTGGGCACAATCTTCATGTTACAGGTAAATCCATTGTGACAGAAGCGTAAGTAAGTGCAAGAGGGACTTGAGGATACATGAAGGCAGGAACATCCCTTGTGTTTAACTGTCTTTCCAGCAGCTTTGCTGACATATATTCTGTGCCCTAACAAAAACCATGCCTGAATTATATTCTATTTCTTCTTGCTTTAATCTCCATGGGAGTGATTTTTTAGCTGAAGGTAAAACACACCTCAGAGCTCCAGCAGCTTCCATGGCATGGAACCTGTGGGTATTGCCAGTGTTCAGAATTTCACCTGGGCAATGTGTGGAAGAAAAATAATGTGAATGATTTTAACTAATGGATTTTGAGTCTCTTTATTTTGTCATGCTCAAAAGGGATTTTTAGAAGTGAGCAGTTAGTTCTGTCAAATAGGAAATGCCCTAAAGCATTGCTGTATCATGATATGGATCAGACAACTCAAGAGGAAAGGCAGTAGTTTTTTTTCAAGGGCATGTGATTTAAAGGAGAATAAAGAAAAAAATAATTTATTATGCCTTTGAAAATATCTTTTCTCTCTCAAGTGAGACTGGGACCAAAACCTTTCTCCAAGTTGTATGTTTAAATGGTCTGTTTTAGGGCATAACATACCTATTTGCTTTGAAAATTCAAGAGTCAAGGACAACTGTAATTTTGCTTAGGATCAATACTTTGTGGAAGCATTGAAGCACAGGCAGAATCACGACTGTCCTGCAATGATTTAGACTTGTGTGTAAGGAAGATTTTTCAACACTGCCACTTATTCTCTGTTAATGGTTTCAGTAGCTCAATATTGAGTGTGGTTTTAATGGCCTGAAATGCAAAACTAGCATTTCTAAATTTTGCACTGACTTTTAAACTGGACAGAAAAGAGAGTCACACCCAACTGCAAAACTGATACGCAAAGCCCATCTTTTTAACCAAAAAATCTTCTTTTTGCCACTAAATCCAAGGAAGTTTAAATGCCAAAACATAGAAGGTTCCTTATGTTCTTCATAAGAACTTAAAGCTATCATCAAAAATGAATGTCTTTGCATATCCTGGAAGAATAAAATACATGCAATCATTAACTTGCTTAATTTTTTTTACAAATATAGTTAGTTTCTCAATCCTAAAAAGTGTTTAGCTGCATAGAATATTTAAACACTAAAAAGACAATTTTACCTAGAAGAACATAAAGACATAAATGATGTTTCAAATTATAATAAAAAAGAGAAAAATAGTTTAATAGCTCATTAAATATTGGCATTAGAAATAAAAGTCGTAGGAAAACTCCTCTCAGTCTTTGAAAGAAAACTAGTTAAAGTTCAGTCTGAAAAAGCTTTTCCAGACAAAGAAAAATGGGAATTTGTATTAGGATTCATATGGGGTTTGATTGCAATATTAGTGAACAAAGAAGTATCAGCTCTTGATAGTAATACGAAGATTAAGTTAACAGCTCTGTTTTATAAAAGCAGCCTAATATTAAATAATGGTTAGGTAATGCTGGGTAGTCTGTTTAGTATTCAGAAAAGTTAACATCTTCCTTCCCTAAGTGCAAAGCACAACTATTTACCCACTGATGGTAGGATCATCTGTTTGTTCCTTCCTCTATAGCAATTAGGGACAACATAGGGACAAAAATACTGAAGACTAAAGAGAGAGAGGGCTCATCTTAGCTTGAAGTGCCTTCTTTTCATTAATTGCCTTTGTATTCTAGGACCTCAGCTTTTCCCATTGCTTTTGCTCAGTGTTTGTATCTCAGCACCATAAACCGCCCATCCTGATGACTTTCAAGTGTGAATCACTGACTTACCCTCTAGATTTTGTGATTTGCTGAGATTTGCTGATGTTTGATGGATATTGCACTGAGGGCCTTGTGTTCCCAACCTCCTGATTATATTGGTCATGGGAGAATAACATTACAGTGTGTCTACAGTGCAACTGCTGTGGAGAATTGAGGTGGTGTAAAATGCTCTTCCAGGCTTTAGCCCACCCGTGTTAATTACTGGTCGATGCAAAGGCCTGACAGCACAGAATCTTCCCAAGATTGGAGAGAATCCACTAGTGGGTCACAAGGATTATTAACTTGGTTGGAGCCTCTTTGCTCTGACAGGTTAAGAGAGCTGGGACTGTTCAGCCTGGAGGAGAGAAGGCTCAAGGGCAGCAATGTCATCAATGTACAAAAGAAACTGAAGGGAGGGAGCAAAGAAGAGCCAGGCTCTTTTCATTCATGTCCAGTGAGAACACCAGAGACAACAGTCACCAAATGAAACATACGAGATTCCCTCCTAACATCAGGAAACCCTTCTTCGCTGAGGTTGACCAAGCACTGACACAAGTTTCTCAAAACGGCTACAGAGTCTCTGTCCTAGAAGATACACAAAAACTGTCTGGACATGGTTCTGTGCAAGGGGCTGTAGCTCTCACTGTGTGAGTGGGGCGTGGGTGGATCAGATGACTTCCAGAGGTGCCTTTCAACCTCAGCCATTCTGTGATTTTGTGATCTGCCATCTTTTTACACCTGCAGAAGCTATACTTGCTCCATCTCGTAGAGACAGTAAAGGTGTTTCCTCCTGGCACAATGCAGTGTTGTACAGAGACACCTGAGATGGCTCAGAAAGAGCACAGTGCACTCAACTGGGCTTACCAGTCCCCATTTCCTTGTATCCAGAGTAGTTCAGCTGAGCACTTGCTTCTGAATCCACTCTCTAGTGCTGTACATCCCAGGAAATTGCTTAGTTTAGGTGCAGTCTGTGGCAGCTTGTTTCCTGCTGTGCAGGTTCTAATAAACCTTCCCACATTGGAGATGCTCATGAGAAGACCTTTTGGTTTTCTCAGGGAGCCAGGCCCAGCATGGTTAGAACTCATCAACACCATCAAGTCCGGACTTATCTCTTCCATTGCTTGAGATGGCTCTTTCTCAGTGCTTTAGTCCTTGGAGGGCTTTGGAGGTCACGATGACACGGCAGTGGGCTGTAGCAGAGCTTGTGAGCCACACTCATGCAGTACTGGCCAGTGGAATACAGGCACCTGCTGGTTATACAGGAGTCAGCATAGGCCTGGCAGGGCCAACACAGGCATCACAGCAGAGGTACTTCATATCCCTTCACTCAGTCCCTGGTCTTTCCATTATTGAGCATATCACAGCCTCCCATTCCCTGAAAATAGCTGTATCAGAAAGGTATTCTGTCTTGAGTGAATAAGAATGTCCATATTCAGCATCTAAGATTACTCATGTTTCTCCCTGAGTGCTAAGCATGATTATTAACAGTGCTGTGAAACTGAAAGGATCCAAAATTGCACTTGTTTTTGTGGGGGACCTCAGTTTTACTCCTGGCAGGAGTTTCACCTGAGGCTTTATGCTATATAATGCCAGAAAATTGGACTGTGAATATAAAATTCCTTGTGCTAAAATGAAAATCTTGGTTTTATTGATAAGTGTGAGGTGAAAATGCAAAATTTATGTATAAAGAAAGCTGGGTGCTATAAAAGGATAAATTTCTTCCTCATCTACTTTTTTAAAAAGTACCTTGTGATTTACCAACAACTTCCAATATAGAGCAAACTTGGTGTGTTTGAGATTTTCCATTAGGATTCCTAAGGTAAACTTCTGATTTATCTAACTGAGGAACAGTAAGAGGCTTCTCAGTACTGGGACTAGCACGTTTATCAAGGCAGAACCAGATCATTGTTCTATGCTATATTCCAAGAGTCTGTTGAAAAGGAAAATGATGTATGTGCTTTATTTTTTTAAAGAGTGTGAGTTGTTTTTTCTCTTCTAATTATGGGCTTGGTCTGTGTTCCATATAGACTTTGAAACCAGATCATTACTATGCACTTAAGAATCTGTAACTTCCTATTGCATTTGCGTGCAGGTGTGTTATATCTTCAGTATGGAGATGAAACAAAGCAGTTGAGGATGCCAAATGAAATCACAAGCACAGACACAATTCGTGCCCTTTTTGTAAGTGCCTTCCCCCAGCAGCTGACAATGAAAATGCTGGAATCTCCCAGTGTCGCCATTTACATCAAGGATGAGAGCAGAAACATATACTATGAATTGTGTGATGTGAGGTAAGACATGGAATTATAGCTATTGGTTTCATGGGTTTGGGGTTTTTTTTTTTGTTTTTTGTTTTGTTGTGCACTTACAGAATAGAAAGGAGTGGGGTTGATAAGTATCTGTCAGAGTGGCCTGACACATAAAGACATGTTCAGTGATATCTGAGTAATCCAGGAGGTCTGGTCTGACAGTGCCTTCAGCTGTAGGTGCAATATCCGTTGCACAAGCCACTGATGAATGGCATGCCTTGTTGAAATATTTGCATAATACACAAAGGTTCACATATTTAATATGTTTATTGAATTTTAACTGAGACAGAGTCACTTAAAATACAGAATAAAGAATAAACATATACAGAAAAGCTGGGTTGTTTCTTTGTTTGGAGTGCAAAGCCTGATCTAATGAGCCTGAAGTAACCAACATGAACGCCACTGATGTCCTCACAACAGTGCCAATTGTGCCATCTAACATAGACAAAGCTCTGTGGCACTGGTGACCACTGCTGCAGCCCCACCACCTTCCTGCTATATGTCAGGATGTAGCAACTGATGCAGTCACTTCACTAATTCAGAGCTTGGTTGATAAATGGCTCACCTTTCTATCCTTTATTTTGTGGGAGTACAACTTCTTAATTAACCAGGTTTCATCAACGGAAGTTCCAGGGCTTCAGGGTCCCTAGAAAGTCCCAAATCATGATTAAATAAAGCTCTCAGGTACACCTCAGACATGTTACACTTTATGAATAAACTGTGATAAAAATGGACTGAGGAGCATAAGAAGATGAAGGAGAAGGCAGACTAGCTTCTGCTAGTCTGCCAGTGATGCAGGAAAATTATGTGGAGCAAGAGAAGTAGACTGTCCACTGCTGCCTTGTTTCTTCTGGAGATCCTATGGCTAAGGGGTTTCTCCATATCATGTTGTAGTCAAAAGAACAAGTTGGAGATTTTCTAGCCCTTCCCCATCCAACTCCCCCATTTCTGTTCTTAATCTTTGACCAGCACCACATTCCATTTTCTCACCTCTGGCTTGCTCTCCTCAGGCTGTCTATCCAGTGTCTTGTCATTAGCCAGTCTCTTGGATTTCAGTTTCTTTTAATCTTACTTGCTTTGCAGACTCCCACGCCCCTCTTTGGCCACTGTAATGCCTCTGTAAAGACCCATCTGATTTTTTTCATCAACATCATCATCTTTCAACATGTGCCCAAGTTTCTTACACATCAAACAGTTTATTCACAAGGTCAGATCAACTGATTGAATCACAACAGAGGTTACTGCATCTCTGTTGCCAAGTGCGTTATTGCCAGCCATCATTGAGTCCAGTGGCTCCTTCTCCCTTTATCACTCCATCTTCCCTTGAGTTTCAGACTAACAGTTTATTACTTCATCTCTTCCCTGCCCCTGAGAATGCGGTTGTTGATTATCTTAATGCCAGTCCACTTTTTTTTCCCTTGATCCCATTGCAGGCGTCACTCTGCCAGCCTCAGGCCTGGCTCAATCCCAACATCTGCTTCCTCTGTTCCTATGCCTGTATTGTAGAGCATTTCTAGAGGAAATCCCACAACCCAGCTGACTTCCTCCATAACAAAATTCTCTCCTTCAGTTCTGCCACCCTTCTCACTTAGGAAACCTCAGCAATTCGAGGTTAATGGAGTCCATAGCATGTACTACCAGCTGCATTTTCATCACCTTTGAATAATTTCCGCAACCATTTCTCCATTTCTGTTCCATACTCTTCACAAGATCTTGCCAGTGTCTCCCCTCAAAGAACAGATGAAATGAAGCATCCTTTTTCTCTGCTTTGTTTGGCATGTCTTCCTTCAGTCCTCTTCTCTGTTTCCCTTAAACACAGGGCTTGCAGTCAGCTCTTTATACTCTCCATCTCCCTCAGAGGCTGCTCCATGTTCTTCCGTGCCTTGCGTTAGACCATCATACTCCTTCACCTTTTCTTTCTTTTTCTCTTTTTCTTTTTCTTTTTTTCTTTTTCTTTTTCTTTTTCTTTTTCTTTTTCTTTTTCTTTTTCTTTTTCTTTTTCTTTTTCTCTTTTCCCTTCTTCTTCTTTTTTTTTTTTTCTTTTTCTCTTTTCCCTTCTTCTTCTTCTTTTTTTTTTTAATTTTTTTATCACTGGTTACAAAGCCCTGTCTTTCTACTTAAGTCCAGTCTTTTTCTTAAAGTGGTTCAGAGCTCTGCATCCAGTGTAGGCTTCAGATTTTGCTCCAGAACATCCCTATTGTACAGTCTTTCCTTTCCCACCACATAGAGAAAAAACACTCATGTAATTCTTCAATTTTTTAATAGCAACTGCTGTAATTGTCTTTTCTTGGCAGCTGACACAGGTAATAGGTAATCTTGCTTGCTCTTACCCATTCAAATGAAGCAACAAAGATCATTCTCCAAGTCTGACAAGCAGACTGTTTCGCATGCATTTATTTTTCACTTGAGCTCTGACTGTATCTTCTCCATCTCGTTAAACCACTTGTGTTCATTATAAGGGCTCCTCCAAGCCCACTTCAATGCTACTTTTCATTTCTTGTTGAGTACCAAGTGCCATCTGCTTCCACTTGGTGAATAATGCCAGCTTGAATTCTACGTCTTTGACTTCCAAACAAGTGCCTTCCCGCTCTCTCAGGCGGCCCTCTGACGTGCTTGGAAGGTGTCCTCCACAGACATCTGCAAAGGCACTGCGCTGGTCTCCTGCCCTCTCTCTCTCTTGCACTGCCTACTCAGAGCATGTCTGTGGTTCCAGTATTTGTTTATTGCTCCTCTGGCTGGTGAGACTATGATATTCTGAGTTCTTTTGTTCCCTTATCTTCCTGCAGCTATCCTATTGTCTTCTGTGACTCCTATTCGCCTTGTAAGCTGGTGAAGAGGTTGTCTTCCTGGGGTGTTTACACAGGACACATAGATCAGTGAGGCCTTTGAACATGCCAAGGGCATCTGGGAGCTACAGTAATGCAAATTATAGTTATAATAAAAGTACAGTAATACCTGTTATCAGTAATGTTTATCTTAGTATAGCAACATGAGGTGAAATACATTCATATCAGAGATCAAATGGCTAGTATTTTGGTGCTTTGCCTTGCAGCAGTGTTTTACTTTAGAGTGTCATGTTTCTACAAGAAATATTTATGGAAAATGCTTTTTAAAAACCTCCAGTTGTTTGAGGATAGCCGTCAGACAGAAAAGACAGCAGATAAAATGTGTTTGAATGAATAATATGCCATTTCTTGAATGGCAGATGAGAGAGTTTGCTTTGTACCGAGAAGAACATAGTCCCAAGTCCAAGGTAGACGGTGGTAACTGAGACTCGCAGTGCAGGTCTCAAAGCAAAAGGGTCACATTTGCAAGATGGAAAACAGTTTATGTTACCATAAATGATTGAAGAACTTGAACTTGCCACAAGGTAGCTATTTTCCTATGCAGTCTACAAGTAAACATTCATAAATACTAAACTTCTCATAAGCCCTCGAGTTCTTAAACACAAGACACTGATCTGTCTCTTAAGCTGCGGGGTTTCTTTAATAACTACTTGACATCTACAACAGCCACACAAGTTCTGACTAGCTACTCATTCAAAGCAATCACTGATTGTAATATGACATTGTAAGGAAGAAATTGGACCTGCCCAACAATCCTTCCCTTCATTTTTAAATTATAATCCAGGTGATTAAGATCAGTTCACTAGACTTGTAGCTGCACCTGGAGGAAAGGAATTCAGTCACATGTGTAAGTAAATTCTCTAGAGATCACTACAGGGAAATGAAAGGAATCGCAGCTTTGGAAGGATGTAAGTGAGCATAGATTGGAGGCTTTGCTGCTGATTAAATGTGAACCAGAAATCAACAGAGCTCAGGGCAAGTGTCAAAGCCATAAAATTATTGGAAGGTAGGTCTTGAAACAAAATAGAAAACTGTCCTCTCTTTCCTAAATGTAGCAGTTATAAAATGAACTAATCAATGACAAAGTGTAGTGTCCTAATAAAACAAAAGTATTCTTGTAGGGCTTTTCATTGAAACTATTTCTGTGTAAGCTTTCATCAAAATTTTTGCTAATTTGTTTCTGTAATACTTACTTTTCCCCTTTAAAAACTGTCTTTATTATAGATAAAGTTTAGAGGAAGAATTTATCTACTACTGAATTTTAAGCTTTTGTGGATTTTTTTCAGCCTTGTGAACAAACTGATAATTAAAATTTCCTCAAAAATAATTGCAGTTAGAAAGACTGCTTTTCTTTTGATATTCTTGCTTCTTAGAATAGCAAAAATTTCTGTGGGCTGAGTGCACAATAAAATATGTAAATATTAACTAAATCCTTTCTGAGTGCTGTGTAAATGTTGAAGTTCTATTGTCTTCAAAGTGTTTTCACTCTATGGCAGGATCTTGAAAGAAACTTAACACTATCTAATTTTTATGGGTGTGGAGTTCTAGTGAAAGAATGATACTTCCCATGGGAAAGAGAATCAAAGTAGGCTTTAGTTTGTTTGTGTGTGTCTTAGTTATGGCATTTACATGTTATAGATTGGCTGCAGACCTGCTATGTTTGTCTCTTACCTGAAACTTTCAAGCAACAAAGTAAATAAAACTGCTTTCATCTGTTGTCATTGCTGATTCTTTTAATTCCAGGAATATTCAAGACCGATCTTTCCTTAAAGTTTACAACAAAGATCCTGCACATGCATTTAATCACACTTCCAGAGCTGTAAATGGAGATATAAGGGTGAGTATTAACACTGCATTTATATTCTTTTTTCCTCCAACTTTTATGCTAAATGTTTAAATTCTTAAATGGAATATGTACACAGCAATTCATAAAATCAGGGATATATGTATGACACATATACAGATGAGGGAATAAATACTGCTTGTTGTAATGCGTTGTAACTGCTTTTCTTTTTCCAATTATTTGCCCTGGGCATTAACTGTTTTTTTGATCTTGTTTAAATGCAATAAAGCATGTGAAGCAAAACATAGCCTTTAATTATGTATTTTGTGACACAGACAGTACTTGGAGTTTTTACAGCTTCCTATTCTGTGTTTCCAAACTCTTTATGGTGAAGTATGGCATGGTGTTAGTACACTCCAGCAAAGTTTCAGGAGGGGTTGGTTTCCAGTGGCTGAGCAGATGTACCTTACTTGAAGTCTACTGAAACTCTTTGCAAATTATGATTTTGGGTAGGAAATTCTGATAAATACCCATTGTGGTGTAAACGGTTTTGTCTTTTTCTAAAATTTTCTACCTGCACTGAAAAAGGATGAGTATATTTGCATTTTCAGGTGAACATTTTGTATTAGGAAACCACAGAGAATGCATTTGAAACATTTGACTTCTCTCACTGTGTCTGTCTTTTGCTGCACTGTTACCTCCCACCCTGATGCCAAGAGGGCAGGGGATGCAGCTGTGTGGCACCTCTTCTGCCACGTCACCTGCAGCTGGTGTTGCAGTAGAGCGTGGTGGTGGTGGTGAGATTACACAACCCTATCTCCTCCCCGCCCATCCCGGGTCTGTCCATGGGAAACGGTACAACCAAATTAACTCCGTGGGGCCAGAAGGGAATGCCACTGCTGTCCTATGTGCTTTGTGGCTTTCATGTGCCTTCCAAAGCTGATTCAACTGTGCAGAAAATTTCCTGTGATTTCCTTAATTGTACATTTGTTACTTGGTTTCATTATCAATTCTGAGCATGTCTCACTGCTTTGTTACTAATATTTTGTGTAAGTACTTCTTGTGTTTCAACAGTTTAAGGCCACAATATTTTAGAAAGATTACAACAGTTTATTTACAGGCACTGTTCTCAACTACCTCTCATTTATGCACTTCAATTATAAAATGGTCCTTTGGATAGGTCAGAAATCTACTTGATTTTTCACACTGCTGCACACACAACATATGAGAAAGGAAATGGATGTGCTTCAAAGGGGAGATGTGATAGGTTTTTTTGTATTCTGTGACATCCTGAAATTCTTCAGTTCTGGTTATATTTGTGTGGCAGTAACTGGATGTATCTGATACATCTCATTCAAATTCAAAGGCATGACATACTGTCATTGTGCATTATGACATTAATGCTTGTAGCTGTGGCTTTATAAAGTTATGTTATATTGTTCTTGTTCCAGTGGATGCTGAAGGTATATACTGTGGCTTTATATGTGTGTTCTAGACCTGTTTGAAGGTATTGTTCTAGCTAACTACATATATTTGAACGTAAAAATTACTTCTTTGGCCCTCTTCCAGGAATTTGCTGCTTAACAGAGTTGTTTTGAACACAGGTGCTGCTTCTGTGCAAAAACTGCAATTATTCAAATTGCTTATTTTAAAAGCCTATGTTGTACAACAGATATGCACACTCAACATCTCCTGATTATTTCTGAGTTAGCACCTTTTGGCTATAACTAAAAAATAATGGTGACATAGTGATGACCTTTGCAGAGGTGGTGTTTTCATGGCACGATATTGTATTTTACGTTACAGAAACACAAAGACACCATTTTGACATGCTGTGCGTCCAGCAAAAGAAGTATTTTCTAATTTGGCTTTTGCTTTGCATTGGCAGATTTCTTGTCTTTCTGGTCTGAGAGGTGAAGTCAGTGCCAGGATGTCCATAGGGGCTTTGTGGACAAACAGTCTTGCCTTTGATCTATGTGAACTTCTGCACTTCAAAGTTATGAGCATGGAAACAAGCGATTTCTGGAGCTCCAGAAATACTGAAGCCTGTTTTTCTAAGGATGTGTGTCTTTTGGTTGGGTTCTTCCTTACGCAGCAACACTCAGGTCCTAACAGAGGCTTTTTCCAAAGTAGTAACACTCTCCAGTGTTCATCCTCTAGAGTCTAAAAAGCTGGAGCTCACACTGCTGCTTTTCATCTCTTTGGCAGAAGTACATTAGGATCTTCCATCAAATCTCTAATTTGGCAAAATTTATAGGGACATAGTAGTCTTATGGTTTTTGCTTGTTTGTTAAATGTGGTTGAAATTTACCTGGAAATTCACAGGTTATTGGTTCAGCAGAAAAAAACCACCGATAGCTGGATGGATTATTTATCCCTCTTTCCTTAGCAAACCAGAGTAAAGGGGTGGAAATGTGAAGATTCTAAGTGAAAAACATGTATATTTTGTGTACTGGTATTGCAGAATACCCATAAGGTTGTAGAAAAACCTTTGCTTCTTCTCTCTCATTTTATGTTTGCATATCTTTGCATTAGCAAATTGATGTTCATCAATTTAATATGAGATATGAGTGCTAAATTCACTACAGTGGGAAGCAGGGAGTGTGTGCTTAGCATCATGTTTAACTGTTTCAAAATACCTACAGAAAAGCAGCTGATTGTCACACTGTTGAAAAACAGTATTTAGAATATAATGAATTAGTCACTGAGAGTATATTTTTCCATGCTGATACTCTGAGTGTGGTTGTATCTCCTGTCATCTGTGAATTAAAGCTTTATTTTCTTGATGGTTGGGAAAGTTTTGCCTTTACAGATTTTTCTACTGTTTGTCTTCTTGTCCCTTTGGAATGTTTATCCTTGGGTTTGATGATGTTCAGGCTTCTGCTCATGTGCTTTATAATAATTTCCATGTAACTGGCCCAAAATAATCTAAGAAAATAATGTTAGCTGCCAGCTTGAACACCTGTTTTAACTACCAAACAGATGTGAGACCTGTATAAGAATTGGCAGTAACACTTGAAATATTAAGTATTATCCATATGGACAAGAAGACTCAGAATGTGCAAGAAGAATGTGGGATGTGTAACTTTCAGATCTTCTATTGAACTATTCAGCTTTCCTGTCCATTAACTCTAATTTTCCTGCTCTTCTTTGTTTCATGCATTTTTCTGAGTGGATTGTGTTTGAGAAAAGGGAATTGGCTGAGGGTCCAAGCAAGCTCTAAAGGAAAGTTTTTCTTTAAATCCTTCTGGGTGCCTCATTTGCTTACTGGCATTGGCCCTCTACATCTCGAAGGGCATGATCTGTTTGACAGGTCTGCCATGCTGAATGTGGCTCAAGCAAGAATTAGCCACATAGTGCTGTCTCACTGAATATTTGTACTTGTGCTCTTCCTTTTTTATTTTTTCTTTCCCGAAGTGTATGCTTTAAATCTGCAACAGATGGTTTTTTTAAAAAATGTATCTTTCCATTGCTGCCTTTCATTCATTTGGTCCTTCACCTGAGCTTGTATCATTTATCAGCACTTTCTAGCTCTCTGTGCAACAATACTTTCTTCTGACAAAATACTGTCTTATGAACAAATGTTTAGATGGTCTGTTTATTCCTCCTGACATTGTTCTGAATTGCCGAGTGAATGCAGGTACCCAGCCACGCTGCTCTGTGCCCTGAGAATGACCATTTGTGATGTGCATAGGTTGGAAGGGGAAGGGCCCAGGTTAGCAGTGGTGTGTAGAATGAATGTCAGGCCATGACAGTAAAGAATTGACAGTGGGGTTTTATGTGTTGCTGAGAGAATTGAGTTTCTTTGCAAGTGCCACACAGCTCCTTTCATCCTGGGCTGTCGAGCTGAGGTGATTCCCCCACTGAATGTTCACAGCACATTTTCTGTCCTTATTCCCTCCACCCTCCTTTTCTGGAGTGGCTAAAGGCTAAAGAAACTTAAATTATAATCTCCCCCTTCTGTTACAGAAACTAGTTAGTGTTTCTGGTGGCACAGCTGGATACTAATAATGTTGGCTCATGCAGTGGTTTGTTTTGGGCTTCACCTACCAGCAAATTTTGAGAACTGGTAGGGAGTTTTTACTTCATAAGAAACCAGTGGCTATTTTGCTTGGCAGTCTTTTTCTCCCCATCCACCTGCCCTGAAGTCTGTGGGGTATATTTTATTTTTAAATGTCCTAGACCTACCATGGTTTTGCTTAATTCTCTGACTTGCATAAGATGTCTGCTGGGTGGGTGAGGCCAGAATATCCAAAGAATGCTTGTTGTGGCTGTTGTTGTATTGAGGTATGCTTTGAGGTGTTTTGGATTTTTTTCAACACTGTTCCTCCAAGAAAGAACAATTAGGGCAAGTTGAGTCGGAGCTGAGTTGGGGCGGTGCAGGGTACCTGGAAACTCCATATTTTATGGGAGTTAGAGTGGCAAAAACATGATAATGTTCCTGACATCAGTGGGGGTTTTGGCTGCCAGGGTGAGAGGACAGGAGTTAAAATGAATTGTATAGGAAAATGACACAGAGATTTGGTAAACTGGGTAAACTTCTGCTAAATAGTTTTTATTATTGAAATTGCACACCACCAACTTTTCATTTTTCCCCTCAAAGTGACTGGTTAGCAGGCTGCTAGCCTCTCTAGAGCTAGATGCAATTTGTGAACCTAAAAATATCCTACAAGTGCTAAAAGCCCTCAAACAATTGCCCAAGAATTTAAGGCTTCCAAGGAGGCTGAAATTCAGTACTGCTTTGCAGAAAAGATAGAGAAATAATAAAAGCAGAATAGGTCTTCTATATTCTTAAGGTCTCTGTAAATACATCCAGCTTCTTTGAGATGTTTAACTTCTTGTCCTTGGGTAGTTTATGATCTTAACATCGATAAACATAAAAGTTGCAAATGCTGCCACAGTTACATCTTTACATTGCATACTGCAGCTAAAAAAATTAAGAGCTCCTTGCACTACATAGAGATATTTAGAACAAAAGTATTTATTGGAAAATAATTCAAGCAATAAATTTTGTGAATGTATTTTAGTGCTAGGATGCCTACAGGACAGCATTTATATAAGTTGCCATGTGTTTACCTTACTGATCCTATTACTATAAAACTTTGTTTCCTTTTGGGAAGAAAGCAAAGAAAAGAAAAACAAAACAAAAAGGCAAATAGGCAAATGCTAATACCTCTATTATCTGATAGAGACCTTCCAAATGATACAAATCTCATCTCTCCTGCTGTTTTGGTGTCTGCTTTTTCTAATGCTTTTTTTGTCATTGAGAGGTTATAACAACATAAGCCATATTGTATTTATAAACATCACGTGTTTCCTTGATATGACTTGCGGTGTCTGCCAAACAGAACACATGGAAGAAACATTTCTCATTAGCTCAGCATTGGTTTTGGTTATACTGATTTCCGGGACAGGAAAAATGCCTTCCTTACTCAGATTTAACTTTCATACAGTAGAAGGAAAGCCTCTGAGTGTCCATGAAATCTCTTGAGCAGAGATGCTGCAGCTCTTTTAGGCCACATACTTTGTCTGACAAAAAGAGAAAAAAGCAGTTTGTTTTAAAGAGCAGATGTAATGGCATGGGTTGCTGAAACTAATTCTGAATTAAAATACCTGCCAAAGTCATCCAGAAACAGAACTCACCAAGAAATGCAAGGTAAGATGATACTTACAAATAATGAAGGATATATAATTACTTTTTTCTCTTTTTTATTTTTCAAACTAAAGATATTTTCAGATTAACTGGGACTTTAAATCAGAACAGTGAATACTGTTTCTTCTTCCTTCAGCTATCTGAAAAAATAAATATTTAATTACTCTTTAAATCACCAAACTCTACTCTTAGATTTTATGTCTAGTTTCAAACTTACATATTGAACATGAACAGTTATTTTCCAACTAGCTGTTACAAATCTTGCTGAGATCTGAACAAAATATTTAAAAGAAGTCTCTGATGTTCTGGATTTTCTTTTTACTAATATGGATTTTACTACTTTTGCTTTGAGTGGGTTTTCAGTAGTTACCAATTATTTATGCAACTACAGACCTGTAGACACCAAGGAGTACCTGCATCAAATCAGTCTGTGGTGAAAGACTGTCAATGTACCTGTTCTCTTTCATTCATGTGTCCTTTGATACACAATACCTACTGCTGTGCAAAGCCTAAATTAGTGAGATAGTGGATAGCATTATAAGGAAAAAAATATTTTTATTTATGCTACACATAAAACAATATATTAATTTCAAATGTTTTCTAGCTGTTTTGTTTAAAGATACAGATCCTGCATTACAGTTGGATGGAGACTGCACTGTGGCTTTTTAATATGATGGCTTTGTGCTTTGGTGTATTTTATTTATTTCACAAATACTAGGAATAGTATTATATGTATGTATAGGGAATATATGTATGCATAAGGAATATAACCTTGTAGATCCTGTTACTATAGCCACATTTTAAAAGATACTTTTTGAGGGTTTTTTTAATTTTCAAATAATGAGTATGGATTTTAAGTTTATATGAAGCTGCCGCTGAAAGAAAGTGTCATGTTCTTGATATAAAACGCTCAAGGAACACGGGCTTGCCACACCCACACAATAATCTCTCAGTTAATCTGAGAGGTGTGTCATATGGTAGATATCACAAACCAGTTACCTGGAAACTCCCAGAGAGTGGAATTTTTAGGGGAAGGTTCCTTGTTTCCCACTAACAGGCCTGTGTTCAAGCTGGTCTGCCTTTCATGTTGAGGTTTGCTGAGAGCTTACCCTGGAGCTGCTGAAGTTACTTAAAGACAACATATTATCTGTTTTGGATGAAGGTCTTTCCAGGCCTTCATTAAAACTAGAAACCTTATCTCTCATACGTCTGAGGTTCTCAGGCAAAAATTTTGCTGCCTTCAGTGAGAGCTTGCCCTGTATAAAAACATAAGGATTAGATTTGAGTCCATTTTTTTACTGTCTACTAGTTTCTGGTTTTATTCTTACTCCACCTCCTTTTACATAACGTTTCCTTGTGCCAGTTCTTTAGAAGTTTTTCTCTTTTTCTTTTTTTTCCACTGTCCTGGCTTTTAGTAGAACAGTTTGCACTAATTTGACTGCTTACTTGAAATTCCTAAATAGCTGACAGAGTCAGATGTTGCTGGAGCTCCCTAAGCACATTGACAGATGATAAAAGTGCTCATGGCTGTGACCTCCCTTATGAGGAGGGGAGGTCCTCCTTTACCTCTTTTGTAAACCAGGTAGCTTATCTGAACTGCAGGAGTCACACAAGTCAAAGTCCAGTCAAGTTTTATGACTTCCAACAGCTTTCCAAATGAGCTGTTACTCAAACAGGGGTTAAAAATCACTTTTTGAAGGAGGGCATTTTGCTACCGTGGTTCCCAGAACCAAGTGAAGTTAGCAACAATGTTTTTTCTTCTTCAAACAAGCCATTCTTCTGGTCGTGTAGGACCTTAGATTTTCCGGTAAGTTTTTCACAAATCAAAAATGTGTTAGTTCATGATCATGTCCCAGATTCCCTGCTTTCCACTGAGTCTTCTCTTCACTATAGTATTAGTCATTAGCCTTATGAATCCTAAACAGATTCATTCTGTCTTTATCTTCTTTTTAACAAAGAGGAGTAAACCATTAACTGGTGTTTAAGAGAACACAGTTATACGTCTGAGGATCTTGATTCTTCTCCATGTTGGATTGTACTTTTTTAAATAAGGGCTCTGCAAAACTAATCAGTCTTCTGAAAATATGAGCAGTAAAAATATCTTTCCTTGGATACAGGTTAAGATCTGGAGATAAAAAAAGCCTCAGCTGGCAAAAGCAAGACAGTTGCAAATATCACCACGCAATAGGACTCTGTGAGAAATGATGTGATGCTGAAATTATTTTTTGTCTGATGCCTTTCTTACATCATTGCAAATTTGAACTCCGTGTGACTAAGTGAAAAGACTGAAGAGGTGTTTTGGGTAAAGAGCTAGTCCCTGTATCACTTAATATTTGCTATAGATAGCTTGACCTTTGGGTAAACTAGATTGTTTACTTCAACCATGCTGACCTATTTGTATATTTTGGGATAGAAACAAGTAAAATGGAAAGAAAATGTAGGATTCAAACAGTGTAGGAAGAATTTTGTGATCTAAGAAGACTCTTAGTTGATGCACTGATAGCACTTCTAACATTTCAAAAGACATACAACTGCAAATGCTGTTTGACCTTATAGCTATGACCTGTGGTGTGGCTTGGACACTTGCATTGCAAAATCCATTTGAGTGTAAGACTTTTTGTGACCATCTCTCCTGCCAATAGTGCTGACTCCAAAACTCAGCAGAGCAACTTATTTCTTCTGACTCTCTGTGTCCTTATATTGGAAGAAACAGGTATAAACATGCTGCTTATGTCTTTTGACTATCAGCTCTGTTTCATAATATTTTTATATTATTTACATCCTAACCCATTTCATGCATCTGTAATAGGAATTGTATTTTGACTCAGTTATTTGGTAATGTAAGATGAGACCAAGGGTTATGCTTTCTTCATATTCATTTAACTATATCAACTTGTTCGGTTTTATTTGTCTTCAGTGCAATGGGAAGAGATATAAATATGGAACAAAAATAAGAGCTGAGTCGTTAGTACAGAGTCAGAAAGCCATGCATTTATTTTGATTTATAAGTGCAGTTACTAAAAGTATTTTTCCTTCAAATAGCAGAAATCTGATATACAGCATATTTAAACCAAATAAAAATGCTGATCTATACCAGAACTGTACATCTTTGAAACTATTCCTTTTTTGGAAAAAAAAGAGATGACCCCATTGGTTATGTGGTCCCCTGAGGAAGTGCTAAAATTGAGATTGGTCTGAAGGGTTTGGCTCCCTGCATTGGTGGTGGCTGTCTATGTTATGTACATGGTGTCCTTCATCTCTTCAAAGAGAATGGGGAGGGGGAGGAAATGCTTTCTGCATTTTCATGAATTACATGACTCTGTTTGTTCTCAGAAAATTCTACTATAAAAAGCATGAGTGGAAAATCAAAAGAAAGGAACTGTTGGTTTGAACGCAAAAGCAACAATTGGTTTGAATGCAGCACTAGTTACGAGGGTTGTCATAATGTTAACTTTAGAAAAATAGATCAGTAACAGCTTTTATATATTCAATCCAAACAATCTAACAGCTTATGGGATGGGTGGGCCATGCTATACTGATGAGATAAATGTGGATATTGGCAAACCAATGATGTAATTATGTAAATCTGACCTTTTTAGGATTGAAATGTGTTATGTTTTAGTGTGTTTATATTTTTGTCGTTTGTGATAACACCCTGAAAAATCTTGGCTGGAATGCCAAGAGGTTTCTTAGTGCATTCACCATTCTGTCTGCATAGTACACCAAGGAAGTATAGGAAAATAAAGCATGAGAAATTCATTAACTTCTCTCTGCTTAATTGGATAATCTAAACATTTTTTTTAACTCTCACATTTCATTTGTTCATAGGAAATTAAATACATAAATAGGCAGAAATGAATGCCTGTTTAACTGATCTGGGTGTTTGTCTTGCGAATCAGGAATAAAGCAGTGCAGACTGGTAACAGGGAGATAGCTCAAATGATGAAATGCTCCTGGGGAAATAAACTTCCATACAGAGGCACTGTGATTTCAGACAGGCCTCTGCAAAATGTGCTGCATCTCATCCATCTTTTTGCTCACTTTGCCTAAAGCCTGAAGTGTGGCTAGACTGGAAGCTCTCATGGGATGGCTCTGGGTCAGGCTCCAAGTGGCCTTATGCTGCCTTCCCTTCCAAGCAGAGTTCAGCCAGTGTGTTGTCAAGGGTGTCTCACGGACAGCTCATCTGTGACAGCAGGTTCAGTACAGGTATAACCAGGCTAGTCCAAACACAGAGCCCATTCCTGTAGCTTACAACATGATGCATGCACATCCTGAGCTTACAACATGATGCATGTTGTAAGCTCACCATATGATGGGAAGAAGAGTGATACTGCTTTCCTCTTATTATTTTGTTTGCCTCTTGTTTTACACCTGAAAAGAAAGATGACCTCAGTGTAAGAATGGCAAGGGCCATTGGAAATTATTATGGCCAAAGAGCTCTTGATGTGCAGGTGTTCTTGGGGTCATCTGCGTGGTCAGGGGGTTGATTACACAATGGAATTGATAAGGGGAAAAGTGTTATGAGAAGTAAGGGCTGCATGCACATGTGCATGTACACACACATGACATGTCTCATCACTTGTCAGAGCTTGGTGATGATTTCATCAAACCAGAATTTCTGTTGTCCCCCACTAACAGCCACACACACTGAGAGCGCAGCAGCCACCTCAGTGTTATCTCTCAGCACGCAGTCCCACTGCACGGGGCGACTCAGAGCTGCTGTACCAGGGCCTCACTTGTAGAGGGCTGTTATTTCTAGCAGTGTCTGAGGGAGATGAAGCTGTTTGGAACCTGGACTACATCTTCAGTGGTAATGGCTGAACTGAGTGCTGGGTTTCAAAAGCCATTTATAGCTTTAAAGTGCATCTCAAATGTCTTCGTTTTGAATATGCAAGTAGATTGCTAAGGCAAGTGATGGTCTTATCTTCTCATTTTGTCAAGTATTCGTGGGTCACTCCAGCTGGCATTTACCTGAAGTGTTTTGCTCACTTCTTTCCTAAAATCACCCCCATGTTCTGACCATACCTGCCAAAAAAACCACAAAGCCTCAGAATATTAAACAAAACTAAATAAGTTTATGTTGGATGTTCTTCTTTCTCATCCCTCTTCTCCTTCTATTCTTGACCTCACCCTCTCCCTCCCATGCCTGCTGTGCTAGGCTACAGCATTGTAATAACAAGATCTAATGCAAAATCTTCTAGCATTGAAGAAAATTTGCATTAGTTCATGTTTTTCCACTTCATTCTGGTTTTTTTCTTTCTTTCGTTGAATTTTTTGTTGACTTTTCCTTCATACGCTACAGTCTCTAACTCGTCTTTTTCTCATCAGTTTCTCTCTTCCCAGCTTAAGTAAATCTCTTATTTTTGTTTCTTTTTTTAATTATTATTCCTTTCTTGTCTCCCTATTAATTTCTCAGCACTCCATCTCCAATATTACTCTTTCATCTTTCACAAACTCCTATTTACTATCCTTCACACTGTCTCATTCCCTCTTTGTTTTGTCTTTTTTCCTTTCTTCTGTAGTTCTACACTAAAAATTCCTATTACCTTTCCACATAATTCTTCTTTACCTCCTGTCTCTCTTCGCAGTTTCAGGGAATCACAGAGCCATTTGGGTTGGGAAAGATCCTTAAGGTCATCAGCCCAAGTCATGAGTTAAGTGTTAGTTAAATGTCTGCAACATATGTCTTGCTTCTTTTTATTAATATTTCTGCCTTACCAATGAACTAAGAAGGAAAAATATCATGCCACAAACTCAGCTTTCTGCATTTAAAAAGTTAGAAAGTTTAGGCATTAAAAAAAGTGCTAATAGTAGGGCAGAGGAAGAGGCAAATGAATGTGCTTCTATATTGCTCTGCTGATAAATAATGTTTATTGACAGCTTCAGGAGAGAGATGCTTAATTCTTAGTTCAATAAAACAGGAACCACAGGTCAAGTTGGTTTCTCCAAGGTAGATCACAGCAATGTCTTGTTGCGTGGACCAGCAAGCAGCAGACAGAATGAAGCCCTCATTGTCCTTTGTAGTTATAGGATCTCAGCTTTCTTATGAAGAAGGGGGGCAAAAAGGAAAAAGTAGGATGAGAAACACAGCAGAAAGTGAGCTAAATGAAAAGACATATGGGCAGGTTCACTATAAAGAATTAGGAAAAAAAATCTAATCCTTATAAGCTCAGTGTAGAAATTGCCGCCCACTGCAGTCAGTGGTGAGAGGTTGGGAATGCAAAAGGGCAGCTTGTCCCACCCAGCTCTAGGGGAATGAGCTGACTCTGGAGGATGTCTGCCTGCCTTTCTTTTAATGCAACATTAGGTGAGACAAATCCTCAATCCAGAGCAATTAATATTGCTTCTTGACTTTTTGAGAGGTGCTTAATGTATATATGTCTGCCATATATGCTGTGATACTTTCCTATAGCTAGGAAAATGTCCTTGCTTAAATCAGTACAGAAACAAGGAGGAAGCATGAGGTTTGAATTACAGGGTAGAGAGACAGACTACAGACCTGACGTAATAGTTCAGTTTTGCAGAACCTTCTTCATGCAACTCCAGTGAGAGTTGGCTATATTTGCTCTAGTAAACTTTAAAAAATTTTTGAGAGTCTTACAGACTTTCCAGAAGAGGACTTCCCATTTATACTTGTTTGCCTTTAACTTTTTTAATCCCTGAAAATCAAAAATTTCAGATTATACTGATCTGCCATCACCAAAGGATAGGCCAAAAATTTACTGCTGGTATGCAAAACATGTATGTATGTATGTATGTATACGTAAGATTAATACACAGGTTACAAGACAACACTGTTCTCTTGGGAGCTCAGGTGCTCATCTGTGGGCTGGTTCAAAGGTGTTGTGCACAGGTTGTCCACACTGCAAGCTCCAGCTGCTCTAGTGAGGGTGATGCTTTGCCAGCAGTGGAGCTGTAGAGCTGCCGCTCCCCTTTATAATGGTGCATTCTAGCCAGTAGTAATGTGCTCTGTGGTGTGAGAGGGCTGTTTGTTTGTTTGTTTGCATTTATATTGTAAGAACTAGGGAGTTTGGAATAAGTGTAAAAGAACTTTATGGTACTTGTGTTTACCCCAAGGCGTATCTGTTTAACTGCATGCCTTTGGAATCAGTAAACAGAGGGAATACAAACAACATGCATGTCTGGGAGAAGATAATGTGGGCTGCACATAATCTCAAATCCAGTATGTGTTAGGCAGCCAGAACTGTTCTGTTCCTTCCCTGTTTGTTTAGCTTGGCCTCTCAAATTCAAAGAGGTTCTGTAGGATTTTCAGTCTTCAAGGAAACACCACACACATCCTTGTAGGTATAAACGTGGGCAGTGGGCTGGAGAGCTGATGTGAAAAAGTCAAGGCCAATTTGAGAGTTTTTCAGGGTCGTGGAGAGCAGTGTAGAGTGCAGAGTGGCAGCAGCACAGCCTGGCTGGGTGCCGGGGTGTGTCACCTCAGTGACTTTGTGAAGGATAGCAGCTTGGGGGGCTGTGTTCTGCTCCCTCGTTTTTGCCATGGGAGAGCAACTGAGACTGAGATCAGGATGAGATAAGAACAATTTTTTCTTCTCTGCTGAGTGTTTGGAGGCAAAGCTAAGGGTAGATCACTTTCCTTTCATAGATGAAATTGAATGCCGTGTCATGGTGCCACCCTAAGCAGGGAGAAGAAAGATGCTGATGGCAGTTCCGCAGCTGCCTTCATCAGTCTTGTGTATCAGAGCCATTAGATTTAGGAGATCCTGCAGACAACTCCACAGATTGGTCTTTGTCATCTCAAACTGTTGGTTTCTTGGATCAAATTTAGAAGCTGAATGGGCAGTCGGACTCGTGAGATGGCATGAGACCTTCCTTGGCAGAAAAAACCCAAGCCTCAAAACCCAAATCAACACCCAATATCCTAACCCCAAACCCCCAACCACAGGAAAAAATATGCTTTCTTTGTAGTTCAGCTCTAAAAGCTGTCATCAGCAAACTGTCTTTCCGTTTGGATTCTGCTGGACTGAACTAACTTGTTGAATTTAAGCAAAACCCCAGTGACTCCATCACAAGCTTTGTTCTGGAGTGCTGAGAACAAAATAAAGTCCTAGGTTAGTGACCGGCAGTCTCTGTAAGTGCTTCCCTATTTTCTGTCAAGGAAATAGTTGTTTACAGCACTATAAGGCATTAACTACTTAATTATTTCCATCCATGAAAGTATTATTAAAGGAATAGGAATCAAAAGAGCTGTTCTCAGGAGCAGAAAGAACTTTGATCAGCAGTCAAGCAGTAAGTTATGTCTATGCCACAGATGTATACCCCATAGTAGACTTCAAAATATTCTCTGGCTTTATAATTGTGTGTTTTACTGAAGCTTGGTCTCTAACATTTTTTCTGCTTCAAAATGAGGGAAACAAGCAGAAAGTAATGTGATGAGCAAATTGAAGGAAAGGTCCAACAGAACAACATTGTTAATGATGTGGAAGAAAGGAGGGTGACTGGCATTACAGGTCTGTGGTAACTTGAGCCTATCATTAATATAGACATTAACATTGGTTTCAAGTCCTAAATTAACCTAAACTTCCAGGCTTGGTCTCAGTGAAGCATAGGGTGTTGTACCTCTTAGGGGCATGCCCTTGATTTACACAGGGGCTTGAACTGGAAAGGAGTTCTTATTCTGTACAGTACTTTATAAACAAGTACATGGCACATAATTGTACATGGGATAATACATGGCAAGCTAGATAATGCTTGAGGGCTCTGATAAAGTAATTGAAATGGAAAGTGATGCTTGAATTGTTTGTATGCATTGTTAGAACCTACAAATTAAATTACAGCCTTGGTAATATGCAGTATTTATGATGTATTGCCTGATATATTTTAAAATTAAAAGCAGATAAATTCATCTAATGACAAGCTTTTGTATGCATCAGACATATGTTAAGACTCTTGCGTATCATGCCATATGTATGGAGAACTAGTTATATCCCAGTCTGATGTTCTGGGATGTACTTCATCCTGCTAGAGTCCAATTACTGAAAATGTGCAGCCTACTGGCTTGCAATTCATTGCAGGGAAACTTGGCAAAATGCAGTCATCTTTTTTATCCTGCATGTTAGCATAATAATGTTATTTCTAACTTCAGGTTTGTTAGCCTGTAAGGAAGAGCATAGATAGAATAATACACTCTGCAACTGCTGAAAAGCACATGTGGCATTAAAGTGTTACAGGATAATTTGCTTGTATTTTTTGCTCTCGATGTTTCTGAGTCTGGTTGGTCTGCCAACCTAAGCAGCTTTTTAACTAGGTCAAGTATATACATCCATTCATTAAAAGGGGATGCTTGACTGGTTAGTTAAACCTGCCAAATATAAACCAGATGCTTAAATGGTAAATACTGCTTTACCGCTACACTGTAAGAAACAAGCCTTGACTGATTAAATTTGAAATAAAAATAAATAGGTTTAACATTGTTTCTGGGCCATAATAATACTTTATTATAGTGCTAGTGCAAATGTTTCATAAAAATAATATTTCAAAATATTTTACAGGCAAACTGAGAAGTAAGCATTTAAGACAAAATGATTTTTTTCCTACATTTCTGAAAAAACCTGTTTATATTACACTGCATATAAGTTTTGTAGAGTTCTAGTCAAGATCAATAATAATGGCATACAAATTTATAGTGTACATTACAAATCAGAATTCACAGCAGCTGTCTAGAAAGCTGGAAGAGTTCTCTGATGCTGGGCTGGGGGTAGTAAGGGGTGGAACACCTGGATTTTTAGTTTTGGCTACCAGATCTGTTCTGATCTTTCTCCTATTACGCAAATGCTTAGTGTCAAATTGCTGTTTTTTAGCAGAAATGAATGATATCTCCTTCAATAATGGCTGAGACTGAGGGCAGTACTGTGAAACAGAGATGCTACTCCTGTAAGGTCCCATTAGAACTGATTCTGTACAGCAATATTAGCTCATGATCATATGCTGAAATTGTATTTTTATTCCTTCGAATGCCATTTATGATGATGTAGGCAAATTTTACTTGCACAAAAGCAAAATCAGACAAAAATCCAAACCAAGCGCAAAAGAACCAAACTCCCAAAGCAGAAGATAACTGCAGGACTGGGCAGGGTTTGTGTCATGAGATTTTCCCTTATGATACTTAAGTATCATCTCTTTTAGGCTGTAAATGTTGTCTTTTTAAGGAGACAATTTCCATATTCTATGGTCTTTTCATGTGAGGGGATAGAAGGGAGTGAAGCATCCTTTCTGTTCCAATTTTTGAAAATGTATTTGCCTTCTCTGTTGTTTCCTCTTAAAAAACAAAACAAGAAAAACCTAACAAGCAATCATAATGGCTTATGTGGTGTGCTGCAGAAATAACAATGAGATTGATTTATTAGCCTGGTGGCTCAGGTGCCTGGGTAATGAGTAGACAGCTCCTCCATGGGAGGAGCTTGCACTTCCTTCTACAGTGTCACTACCAATCTGAGGAGGTGAAAAGCTTCTAAGGTTTATAACTGCTGAATTTTTTTTTCTAGATTTCTTTCTACTGGGTTTGCTAAATAGTTGGAGGTCTTCACCTGTTGGGGAATGAATATGTATATATCTCATAGAGTTGCCTTTGAAAGGCACTGTGTTACTGAAACAGAGGTTACTCACTACTTTATTTATGGCTTTCCCCTTTGTGAGTCTCTTTTGTGGTTCACTCCATAATGTTAGTCTCTTTCTATGCATCTTATAGGCACACATTAAAAAATGATTGAGTGATTGAATCACATAGCGTTGCACAGTTTGTGACTGGGTGACATGCCAAGGAGGTTATTTAGTGACTAATTTCGAAGGGGAGGAGAAATCGCAGGCTTGTCATGTGGAAAAGTACTTCAGTCTATTGAAACAGCTTTACTTAGATGACCGGATAAAGCAAGATGGCCTGTTGTGAACAGAGGGAACAAGGAACATTTTTCCTGTTTCAAAACCTTTTCGCAGAAGGCATCGATATACAAAATACTATACCGTAGACCAAGGACTGAGATTCAAGACTGAAAACAAAAAGTGCTTTATTAGAAGAAGTGGAACCAAATTTTCGTCTCACTGCTCTAGCCATTCGAGTGATTTCCTTAAGAAACAGTAAGTGACTTTAATTATTTCAGAGCAAAGATCTTATCAAAGATTGTTTTATTTAGGTCCATAGGCAACAATGTTGTCTAAGAGTGTAGTAAAAGTGCTAGTGTTTTAAACTGTGAAAACAAATACTCAGGGTAGCATCAGGATAGCTGAAGAAATTATGCCCCAAAGAGCAGGCTGTGTAGGATTTGGTCTGAAAACTCTCCTCTCTGCTTGTTTGCATGATCCATCTTCAGCACTGATGTACAGGCAAGGTGAAGCAATCAAACATTATTTTTGATATTACCATTATATTTGTTTTGTGGTTAGCTTAGAATTTTATGGATCTGTTTTACATTCAGTAAAAAGTAACTAGGTATTCTTTGTTTTCCCCATGGGAGCTTTAGGTATGGTATGAATTAAGTTTATGTGTAGTCAGGGATATAAAAGGACATGTAAAATACCTTGAGGTAAAACATTTGGATTGCTGTAGGGACTGGATGCATACACAAGTGTGCATTAAACATATATGTATGAAATAAGGAACAATAATGTTAAGAATGTGTTTGATGCTCTATGGCATGGCAAGGGAAATGATGCTGTGTCTGAGCTTCAAGTCAATGTATTGGTAACCACAGTATGGTATCCTAAAAATTCTGCTTTTGAGGATCAAATGATGCTTTTGCTATAGCCTCTGTGCACACCTGCACAGCTGGGAGAAAGATACAGGGACTGGACTGTTGCTCTGACTTGCAGTGTTCAGTGTTTTTTTGTTAAACTTTCTCTCTCATGGCCATAACTTGTTTTCTCTCTATTATCTATGTTTTCCTAAATTGTATCTGTGTTTACGAATTCCGGTATACCGGATAGAGAAATATAATTAACAAATACTTTAACCAAGTAGATTATAAGAAGTGATGATTTCTACCTCCAATCCACAGTGATGTGTGAAAACATATAAATAAAGTCGGAGGGCTCTGCCCTCTCTCTGCCTGCTCTCTCTCCTGCTGCGTCTGTGTGTTCTTTGTGTAGCGCTCCTTCAGGCCCTCAGCCTGGCGGGCCTGCCTGAAGAGTGCCATACTGGACGTCACAGTGATATTGAGTACTATGGTGACAACACCTGATTATGGTTCACTAGGATGCCTCCTTTCTGGAGGGTCATGTTTATGTCCTCTAAATTCCACCTCCTAAGACAGTAAGCATCATCTGGTTCTCCTATTTTGTTCATGCCAACTTGTAGCTAGCTGAGCCTGGCCAAAATAAAAAGTAATCTATGAACTTAGAAACTGGAGAAGTGGATGATTTTACCATCACTAACTATCACAGATTCATCCTAAGAAACATCTTATATTGACTCATTGTGTTGTTGTTCATCAAGGGAAAGAAAAAAACATAGAATTAAGGACATAAACGGAAGGAAACCCCAGAGATTCTCTTGACATATCCACCAAAATGTAATCAGTCCCTAGAAAGAGAAAGCTTCTCTTTCATAGATGTTCTGAGATTTATCTCAATTCTCCTTTCACCATAATACAGAGATTTTTACAGCTGGGCATCTACCAAACTTAAAAAAAGGACCTAAAGAACTGAACCCTAGGTGCATGCTAATACTGGGAAGTTAATTATAAGTGTTGAGATTTCTTAGGGAGCTGTGCAACTCGTTTTCTGGAAAATTATCCAGGAAAAAATAATGGAAATATGTGAAACATTTTAAAAACAGCTAGCTGGGTCTTGGACTTTCCCATTCATTGGAAGTTTGAACATCTGAAATCAGTTTTATTTTGCCAGCATGTGGTTCCCATAATGAAAAACAATTGTAAACCCTAGCAGCTCCTAGAACCTTGTGGTGTGGGGCCAGATTCAGCTGAGGCCAGGTTCCAACTTAGGCAAGGTCAGTGGTTTCATTGTCTGAAATCTTTTTTTTGGGCATCAGAGGGCCCATTCTTAGCCAAAATTGCCAAGTAAGCTTCTAGTCTGGAGCATTGCTGAGGAGTGATGGCCATTGGAACCGTGGCATGTCTCACTACTTGGTAACCCCAAACTACTAAGCACCCACCCTGCTGAAGAGACCATGGAAGAGTTGGGGTCCCAACCCAAGTCAGACTCTGACCAAGCTGACCCAGGTCTACGAATCTGGAAAGCCAGAGCTCTAGAGCATTCCAGGGATGTCTGGTAAGAAATAACACCACTAAAATCTGCTGGGTGTTTTTTCCCCAACTTTTGTCTTTACTGATGTTTTTATGAAATGCTTCAGCTCTCTTGGATTAGAGTTGTCTGCTGAAAGTACATGTCATTGGAAAGTTTCTGACCAGAAACAGCTAAATATTATGCTAGTATGTTTGAAGTTTTCAAAAATGGCATTGGGCAGCTGGAGGAATCCACTACTGCAACTAGCATGATTTTTTTTCTGTAATGACCCAATAGAATGGGGAAATTTATAGGAACTAGAAGGCATTCTATGAGAAAGCAAGAACAGACAAGTGTGACAGCCTCTCAGTGATGTCTGATTTGACTTCAGACGAATAGTTTTGGTACAGATACTTAAAATTTTCATTTAACTGTTTATCAATTCTGTAATTTTCAAGTGCACTTTTTCTTACTGTAAATTATCTTATTTCAGACATATTAAAACTGTATAAAAGTGTTTGGGTTTTCTTTCAAATGTGGATTTATGCTTTCCAAATCCAACTGGAATGAAAAGATCAGTCATGACAGAAGTGTTATCACATAGTGCAGCTAATGGTGAAGCTGAGGGGTTTGGACAACTAGTACAGTAAAGCTGTCAATTTATTTTTATGAAGAAAGAACAAACTAATGGATTCTATTGTTGTTGGATTGAGGGTTTTTTAATTAAGTCTTTCCTCATTAGAGAAGTGAAGGATTGCCTTATTTTCTGGAGGACTTTTTTCTGTTGAGGAATTTTCATGGAAGATCTCTTTACAAACAGATTAGTTTATCAGTATTGTATCAGTAGTCAGTGTTTCATAGCTTTTTCATCATAGACTACAAGGTCTCAATAAAATTCTTTGCAGGTGTCCTCTATTTACTGTTGGGTGAGCCAGCTTGAGGAGCATGGGTGCACTTTCCTCAGGGAAATGCAGGGTGTCAAAGGGAGAGTAAGAAAAGTAATAGCTTCACATGGCTGAGAGGTGATTAATGGAGTCTGTTGGGAACTCCCCAGTGTCTCCAAGAGGGTGCGTGGATTACCTCCATCTCAGGAACATGCTCTGTGTAGGTATTTTGGCAGGCTGAAATCCTTGGGACAAAGCCAGTTGCTGTTTCTCTGGTGATGTAGAGGAGGCCTAGGAGAGCAGTGGGAAGGGCTGCCAGGTCAGAAACTCTGGCCTGCCTTTCCCTTTGCCCGAGTTTCACGTTGAGATCTCAGCAGATGAGGCCTTGAGTGAGGCTGTGTGTCTGGTATCCACCGGCACGGCGAGCTGAGGGGTTGCGGTGGTGCCGGTGAGTCAGTGGCAGGCTTGGTGCCGGGCGTGGGCTGGCACTACCCCAGCGTGTGCGCGGGCACGGCTCCGGTGCCGTCTGCTGGGTGCAGAGACCGGCTCTGCTTGCCCTCTGAAGGAGCCACCAGGAGCAAGGCTCCTTGTACCCACCCGGGGGGGTGGATAACTGGTTTGCTGGCTTTGTGCATACAGACATTTTCAAAATATAGCAAGTTATTCTTTGTGCCAACAGGCTTTGATATATAGAACATAACTGCTTTTATATAACATTGACTCTTTAGTATATAGAGACTCCATTTAAAAAAAATTATCTAAATCTGTATCTTACAGACTTAAGTCTTGTTAGACTGACCAAAAACCTCCACAGAAAACATTTAAACATGGTGTAATCTTTTTTCTACGGAAAGTGAAAGATTCTCAGTGATGTGATTTTCCCTCGAATGTTTTATACAGAAATTGTTGCTAGCTGTTTGCCCTATTTGAACCTAAGGATTGATAAGACAAGTTTCCATTTGGAGGATCTAAGGTCTATAGGCAGTAAGAACAAGGAAGAGCTATGTGCTAAAGAAAACCACACCCTCAGGCAAACGTATTACATGGCTGCAGTTGAAAAGCACATGATCCTGTGCTTGCACTAAAAAATCTTCCTTTTGCCCTCAAAGCAATTGTGTCTGACAGCACCCTGTATTTAGAGGCTCAGATAAACCCAATATCCTCTTTCTCTGTCCCTGAGTCATGCGAAGTCCAGGAACATGTGGCTCAAGACAGCCCATGTAGAAGAGTATGGGGTTTTATTGAGCAACATGGGGGTTTTATGGTGGAAGACGGAAGACAGAAAACAGCACAGAAAGTGGGGTATGTATGAGAGAGAGTAGTGTGCCTAGACTATCACACCGAAGAGGTACAGATGAGAAGCAAGAAAAGACCATCCTTCACGTTTTTAAACTTACTATTAGCAAAGAATCTGGAGAATTTGGAGAAGAGAGAAAATTGGAAAGATAGGACCTACCAACCATGTGGCAGGAGACACTGTAATCCACCCAGTAAAGCTGCCTGGCTCCTGGCAGCCAGCTCAGGTCCCTGCCCAGCCCACATGCCCCAGTGAATCTTTCCCAGGCACCCTGGACTCTGTGGCTCCAACAGTCTCCCCTTTGGTACACTCCACCCAGGGCCTGAGTCCTGGCTTAAAATAGCAGGTGAGCTTTTCAGAAAGGGGTTGGGTGCCCTGCCCAGCCCAAGGGAGCCTTGACTGAGGCTGTGTACTCCAAGAGCTATTTTAAAGCAAAAGTAAGTAATGTTATATACATCAGTACTCAGACACAAGATTTTGAGCAATATCTCAGTCCCATATTCAAATTCTTTTCCATCTTAAAGTATTCCATCTTAATGATGTTAAGGTGGAAAACAGGAATTTTTCTTTGATAGATTGCTTTGACTTATGAGAAATGAATGAGCATATACAGAAATATGAAGTCCAGAAGTAAGGAGAAATTAAATCTGTTGCTTTCAAATCCTCCCATGGAAATTTTCTCTTCTCTGCAAGGTAACACTGGAATTTTCCTCTCACTGCAACCCAGCATATCCTAGTGGCTATGGTTTCTTTGACAGGTACTATTCCGTCTGCTGTAGCTTTATCTGAAGCAACTAAACAGGGCATTGTGTAGCTTGTACAGTAGAAATCTAGGAGGATTTTCTTTCTCTGGGTTCTTCTCTTGGTATGAAACATCTGTATCTGCTTGTCCCTGAAGACGTGATCCCAAAGCTGCTCAAGTCAGTAGGAGTTGTTTTGTTCTGCTGGCCCAGGGCCAGAGTCAGTACACACAATATAGCTTCGTATGTTGCAGTTTTTCTACAAACCAATAGAAAACTATGTTGAATTCTCTCTTATAAAGTGATTAATACTGTTTAGTTGTATTTTAATTATATCTTATTTTAAATTCCAGACTAGACTAATTCTCTTGTGCAAATGAAAAAATTATGCCATGTTCCTGTTTGGCTTCATAATTTTTGTCTGGCTCATTTATGACCCATCCCAGTGCACACCTTTGTTCTGTTAGACTTCTTTATTATTGCTGCGGCCACAATCAGGTTATCCTCTTTCTTCTTTCTTCAGACTGTTGATCTCTGGCCCTAGGGAACGTCATTTCTAATTCCTGAGTGCAGAACCTGCTGTGATAAGAACAGCTATTGTTTATATACCAACACTGCAATTCCCTTACCAGTGGAAAAACCTGTGCTGGACAAGAATAATCTCTTTCTTCATTTGCCATGGGTCACTGTAACTACAATGAATCCAGTCACATTATTAAAGCAGGGAGTGAGAGGGGAGAAAAATTGTGTAGATTTCGGATCAGCAACATCCACTGTACCTTATTCTGTGCTCTGCAACTTTAGGAATGTGGAGTCAGGCTTGGTGATACACAGTTTTCTACAATCCCTTGGAGGTGATAGAGACGGAAGCTGAAATTGTCAGCATGAGTTTTAGAAACATTAACTTTTTTCTTATGTAGTTGATACCCAGCTGATTTTTTTATCTCCCTTTCATCCACCTTACCCCAAGGGCACCAGAGCAGGCACATGATGCTTTCTAGAGGGAGAATTTCTCCTGCCTGTCGTTGACGGTGTTCAGCCATCTAGAGAGGTCATGGCTGGGTAGAGCAAGATTCTACACTCTCAAAAGCACACGTATCCATTGCAGATATTTGCCAAGCAAATAAAGCACTAATACATCTGGTATGGAAGTTCCCCCTTTTTTCCTGCTTGTTCATTCCTTACTGCTGCTGCTTACAAAACTATGATAAAATATTTGATGACTTTCTGAGCATGTGCTCCACAACCATCTGAATCACCCTTATCTTTGCAATGGCACATTATATAGGGCCAGACTGTTTTCATGTAAGTTGACTGTGTTATAGTTAATAAATGTGTGTGTTTTTCTCCTATGCTTTTTGTATCCTTTGTGTAATGAAGACCACATCAAGTCATTATCCAAAGCTTAAATCCTGCACTGAAGAAAATGGCCAATTAGTTGTAATATTTATTTTTCTTGTCTAAGGACTTCAGGTATGTTTGTGATGCCAGAGCATCAGCATTTTTATCCTGCTTTGGATTCAGTGAACCCTAGCCTGTGTGTCTGATCAATAAACTGTTGAAGTCTGTCACTAGCTACATGTATTTGAAACACCTGGCAACCCCTGATTTCAGCTTCAGGAGCTGTGAATATCAGATTAGAGTGAGATGGTATTTGCATAAGTAAAAGCATTTTTAAACCTCTCATATTCCATTAACATACAGCCCATTTTATTGCTGTTTAGAGCTGTTATTTTCATTAGGCACTGAGGTCCCAAAGTGTTTTATTTATGCAGACGTAAAATTATTTTGTCTTGAGGGTTTGTTTTTATTTCCGAATTTTCTGTAGACAACCCACATCGTGTTTTGCTTATTCAGTAATTGTATATCTTATGTGTTTTTTCTTTTCTTTCCAGATGCAGAGGGAAATTGCTTATACGGGACGAGATGGCCCAAGTGGTTCCCGCCCTGGATCTGCCACACATCCTCTGCACGTGATGCCCAGCTCTCCACCCTCCACCCCGGTGCCCCACTCCATGCCTCCCTCTCCGTCCAGGATTCCCTATGGTGGGGGCCGTCCCATGGGTGTGCCAGGCAATGCCACCATCCCCAGGGACCGGCTCTCCAGCGTGCCAGCCTCGCGCTCCATATCGCCTAGCCCGAGTGCCATTCTGGAGAGACGCGACGTGAAGCCAGATGAGGACATGAGTAACAAAAACCTTACCCTGATCCGAAACGAGAGTCTGTACGGTGACCCCTACTTGTTTCACGAGGGGAGGATGAGCGTGGCTGCACCACACTCCGGACACCCCCTCGATGTCTCCGATCACATTGTAGCCTACCATCGCAGTGCCATGAGGTCATCGAGCACTTACTGCACCCCCTCTATGCAGCCTGAAATGCTGGAGCAGTCCTTGTACAGACAAAAGTCACGAAAGTATCCGGAGAGCCATTTGCCCACTCTGGGCTCTAAAACACCTCCAGCTTCACCCCACAGGGTGGCTGACATGAGAATGATCGATATTCATCCTCACCATGGCCCTCACATTCCCGCCCACACCATCCAGCCTGACAGGTCTTCCCCCAGCCGCCAGTCCTTCAAAAAGGAGCCAGGAGCGCCTGTGTTTGTGGATGCAAAAGCACGGAGTGCTGTCGGCCTCCCAGGCATGGCCGAGGCAATGCCCTCCCCCGTGGACAAGCAGGCATTTGGCTATGGGTCACCCACGATGCCCAAGGACAAGGAGACAAGGTATGGCAGAACTGGGCCTTAATTTATGCAAGTGAGAAACGTTCCTAATCTGCACATCCTTTGTTGTTTAAGACCCAGGGAACAGTGTAACATGTAGGAGGCTGCTGCACCCGGCTGCAGTGTTTATTATCTGTCTGTCAAGGTAGTTAGTAATTTAGAGGAGATGTGACACCATCCATTATTAATTTGAAAGTATTGTCAACCCATGATGAATCCCTAGTTATTTTCATTTGTGTAAATTTCAGTCATTGGAAAAAATGCAATAAAATAAAATGATTAACTGGGATTTTTCTTTCCAGACAGCCAGATCATGTTACAAGAACAAATGATGTTCTGTTCCTACTAATAAGGGAATATATTTCACCCCCGTTAAGAATGACACTCTGATATTACAATTTTGGTTCTTTATGGAGTGAAGTTTTTCTCATCTAGTGTTAGGAAATGGGAAGAATTTATCATTACTGTCTTATCTCCTGTAAAACATGAATTTGCATAAAAATAGGACAGTTGTTTACAATAACATTCCTTGAGGGGAAACTGCTGAGGAAAGCAAGTCTGTCCCAGGGAAGAAACTGTAAAACGGCTGCTGTTCCCAATGATTTTTCCGGCTTCACAAGCAGGTGGTGACCTGACTGTTGTTAACTTTTGTGTGATGGCAATGATGACAATGATCTCTCCTGTCTTTTTAAGGACCAGATTTACACAAAGGTCTGTGAAGGTATCTCCTGCCATAGACCCAGCCCTGGGAGAGAAAAATCATTACACTGCCAGGCGGTTGCTGTGTATTTATATGAGCTGCGTTAATCTCTAGCGTATTGTTTGTACTGTTAACTTTTATAGAGCCCTTTAGGGAAGTGAAGATGAATAGCTGGAAAATGCTGAGCTCACAGAGGCCAAAGGTAACTGCTGACTGCCTTAACCATTGGGAAGATAGGGAGCTTCATATAGACCCTAGGCTTCCCCTCTGTCTGAGCAACTTACTCAATAACTAGTTGTCTCTTACCATGGTTGGCCAGGAAGAAAAGTGTCTCATGACATCCGCTAGTGGGGAAAAAATGGAAGAAAATAAAATCAGCCACCCACTAAAATTACAGACTTATAGCTTGGTAGTTATGACATAATAGTACGAGCTAGGGCATATTACAATCTAAAGTCAGTGAAATCTGATTTTTATGTATCTGTTTCCAAGAGAAAGTTGCAGGTATCTGAAATTTCATTTCAAGCTGCCATTATTACAGCTAGGAAATTATTTGAAGGAAATTTGCCAATTTTAATCCATTTACAGGTTGAAAATTTTGCACAGTTCATGATATGGATTGAAAATAAGGAAGGACACCTAAAACTTTTCAGTTGGGGCAATTTTCTGTCTTCCTTTTGGGCATGTCAGCAGTTCACTCATTAACACAGATATGCACAAGACTGTGTGTTTGTGAATGGATATAGAGCAACTACACAGATAGTTCTGCAGCTCCTTAAAAGGGAGTTTTGTATCAGGAGTTTTAATCCTGGTCCCAGAATATAATAACAATGAAGAAAACAGCATTTGCACAATCACACTTCCAAATAGATACATGACCTTAAAATTCAGCATGGTGTGTATTAGTCACATGGCACTGAAAGAATCATTTTGAAAGCTGTCTTTATGGGTTGTGGCTTTTTTCAACCTTGAGGAAGTGTGACTTTCTAAAAAATAATTGTAAGTACCAAAAGCAGTTCATGCAAATTGGTGTGTTTTCTAACCACTGCAATATTAAGAATTTGGTTTGAGTTCTACAAACACAAAATGCTATAAGCCTTAATTTAGCTTTGTAATAATTTCATAAACTTTGAAAGCAAACACTGTTTAAACCATACTAAACTAAGCAAGGGATTGTCCATGTTGAGGTGCTCTTTTCCTGCTTCAGCAGGGACTGAATTGATACGAGGTTGTTATGGATACCTGAAGGGTGATATATATAATGGAAGAAAGGTATCCCCTACCTTGTTTTGTAGGACTTAGAGTTTACACCCGTAAACAGTATGGGCTTCCTTCTGTGCGTAAGAATATTTTTGGGAGAGATAGGGCTGAATTCATTCTGTTCCAGGCATGGTAGAATGAGGTGTAAGCTGCTCTGTTGTGTGTGTTATCCACTTGCTGATGCCAAGGGCCTAAAAGCCTGGCCACAGGAAGCACATGGCAGCTTGCTCAATCAGCCGGCGTGCAGAGGTGTCAGCTGTGGCACACAGAGCAGCTCTTGGCCTTGCGGGTACTGAGGAGAGAGGTCTTCTCCGTCTGTGCGCTGTGGCAAGAGAGATGCCCCATCCTGACTCACTCAGGAGCAGGTTGAGGACCCTGCAGGCACCAAACCCATCATCTCAGCTGTTCCTTTAGTCGCTTGTGGGCTGTCCTGAGAGCAAAGAAAACATCTGTGTCATGTCTTTGTGGAAATTACCTTGAAGTAGCACTGTCATAACCTCAGGGCAATGCAAGTTTAAGTATAAGTCAGAGAAAATACTGAAATGGATAGTGACAATGTCAGAAGTAAAACTGAATCTCTCTTCCCATCTCAATTCTCCTTCAATTTTTCCAGTCCAAGGCTGAACTGAGATATCTCTGCACTTCATCAGAATATGTTGGTACTTTCAGCAGATGAGACCTCTCATTGACTGTATCTTGGTTTCCTTGAAGAAAATGGTTCCATTAGCATTGAAATGTTAACTGCAGCCAATTTGGATTTACAAAAGATGAAAACTGGTATTTCTGATCTCTTCTTTTGGAGTTTCCCATTTTAGTTTGACACTGCAGAAGCCAGTTTCATCAAGCCTGTTATTTAAGGCAGAGTTGATGGGGATTTAATTGCTAGGTGCACTTCTTTCTTGTAACTCTTTTACCTTGGTTATTTCCAAGATAGCTACTTCCGTGGTATAAAGCATTGAATAAATTCTCACAGTTAATTCATTTACCAGAGGAGTTCCTTATAAAGCTCTTTTACAACAGTGAGAAGAAACAAATTCATGGAGATTTTAAAAAATAAAAGATGTTGCTATTCATGTGCAGAAAAATATTAGAAGTTATAACAGGTTGCAGCAGTTCACCTTCACAGGGTCATGATCTCTTAAATCTGAGGTCTGCTGGAAGAATGAGTTAATTTTTGTGAGTGAGCATGAGTTGTTTAAACAGCAATTTGCTGTCATATTTTTGGATGGCTCATTTATGTAACTTGCGGAACATTTCTGGAAGTTACTAGAGGGATAACAGATGTTTAAATGATGATAAATTGGAAAAGAAGCTGTTTATCCAAAAGTGCATTAAATTAAATGCTGTTTAACTTAAAATCTTTGCATTTATAACTTGTGTTGCAAAATTCTAGGTTATTTTATAGTGCTAAATAGGTATATAATAAATGCTGCTACTCACTAAACAGCAAGATAACGCTATAGAATATTTTTCCTCCAAAAACATTTTAGGAGTGTACTGTGGTTCTCTTCTGCCTGAACACAACTTTTGTCCTCTTCTTTTTATACCATACTAGTGAGAAAACACGATAGCTGGACTGAGCAAAAAATGTGATCACGTTATTGGCTCATGGCTTGCAGTTCAAGACTAAAGTGTAATGGCCATGTGTAGATTATTAGATATTGTTCTCCCCACAAAATCACTTTATTGTTTGATATATTGAAGTACGGATGGACTCTATACATTAGGAGAAATGACCTTACTTTGTAAAGGCATGAACAGTGAGAGACTCCATTAGCAATGCACTGAGCATTGTATAAGAGGGGCTTTGCAAATGCACCCTCTCAGACACTTTCTACGGGGCCAAAACTGCATATTCCTCTGTGAAAGGTGTTGAATATCCAGGCAAAAAATTATGAATGCAAATGACCAATACAGAATGGAGGAAAGGTAAACTGTGTTTTGTGTTCCTTTTGTTAGAGGAACTGTTTATAGGAAGGTGAGATGCAGGCTCTTGGGGATAAGAGTTGTCGAACAGTGTAACAGCTAGTGTGCTTTGGAGCTTCCTTTTCCCCTTTAGCTTCAAGGTGTAGAAGGTTTGAGTTTAATCTTCTCCTTAGAAGACTGAAATATTCACCTGTGTGAATCCCTCTGTGGGAAGAACACAGAACACAGAAGAGTTCTGCTCATCTTTGGTTCCCACCATTCCAGGACACCCACTCATCTGTTTTGGGGGAATTTGGGATAAAATCAGACTAAGACATTTTCACATGATTCTAGGAAAGCCATTGGGAAAGACAACCTACTCCTGTTTCCTTTATTTTCCCAGTGAGATTAAAAAAAATTGTAATGAAATGTTTCTATCATAGGGTAGTATAGAAAGAAATGTGTATTTCTCTGTTTCTGTCCCCCTTTTTATTGCTTCATTTGGAGCTTAACTATAAAATAGGAAGTCACTGAAAATTTTTTCTCCAGGAAAATGTGCCAGTTAGTTCATGGTGCAGACTCAGTGTTTGAGTACATCTGTTGTGGGTGATGTGCTGCACAGCCTGGGGTTGGACAGGAGTATGAATGAACAGTTAGACCAGTTTTATTCTGTGTCTGTACAAACTGTCTTCTCAGTGATGTGAATATTAAAGATGTCCCCAGGAAAGGGAAGTAGCATGCAAGTAACATGTCATGCTTAAATAGCATTGCTGTGAGAAATGGATACCAATTCAGCAATATGCTGTACCCCTTCTTGGCATTACTTCCAGTTAACTGCAGTAGAAGGAATAACATGAAACATCAGTGAAGCTGTAAGGAAGAAATCTAGTGATGGAATCTGATGTATCAGTGCACAGTCCCCAGAGAAGCAGGGCTTGCTTTGGTTCTGCTGAATTTGGGGAGCGAGATGCTAAGGCAGGGCCCCTGTTCCTGGACATACCCAGAGCCAGAGCTGTGGATCAGGCTGCTGGGGAGAAGAGGCCTCTCCCTGCCTTCCTGGCCAAGGTCTGTGAGAAGCCAAAGCCAAGTCTGACAGAGTTCTACTGGGCGTCACTTCTGACCTTGTCCCCTCCTTTCCTACCCCACCATGCTGCCACCTCTGACTCTCCCAGCATTCACAGGAAAACAATGTGAAACAATGCCTTTCTGTGCTTGGGCTGATAAAATAGCCGTTTCTTTCCCAGCTGCTGTAAAAGGGACCCTCCCTACTCTTCCTGGGTGGTGGAGAGATGCAGCTTTATCTGGGAAATTAATCTGTGAGCAGAGATGGGGTTGGCTCTTCTTGGGCTACCACCCTTCTCGTGGCAGCAAGCAGAGGCACCACTTTATTCTGTTCTGCCCTACGTCACTGGAGTGCCAACCTGGCCTGTCCCCTGGGAACGTTGGTCTTTCCTATGTCACTGGAGTGGCAGCCTGTCCCATGCCTGGGAACCCTGGCCTGCCCCATGCCTGGGAACCCTGGCCTGCCCCGTCCGTGGGACTCCAGCCTGCAGGCAGAGCTGCTGGGACAAGCTGTTCCACTTTCCCTCTCCAGAGCCGTGAGCACAGCGAGGGGTAGAAAACATAATGCTGAGAACCAAAAATGTACAATTTTTGTCATGGCAGTGCTGGCATCCCTGATAGACCCTGGCCTGGCACAGCCTGAGGAAAGCATTTTTTTCTCCCTCCTGGAGCAGAGACTGCTCCAGCCTTTCACAAGGAAGTTGGAGGCAAAGGGATCAACTGCAGATGCTGTCCCTGCTCCTCTGGGGCCTTGTGATGACAGAACTGGGTGACAGAATGGGGCCACCAGCCCTCTAGCCACGTCAGCCCAGGTTACGGCCCCACCATCAGGCCATGTGCATCCCTCCCTGCCTATGCTGGAATGTGCTGCCTCCCACCACCTTCAGTCCAACCACCTTCGAAAATCAGGTTGTTTTATTTAATGCCTAAAAGGCACCTCCTTTCAGACACCTGTTTTTGAAATGTTTGGTTCTAATGGCCATAACAAGTCTCGGTATTATAGTGAAATGATTACAGGAAAAATCTGCCTTGTTTCTAACAGAGTAACTCCAGAGCACATGTAGATGCCTTGCATTCTTAATGCTTTTACCATATGAAAAATAATGTGTTCTGTGCAATTGATTCCAGTATTTCATTCATTTTTCATCATCGCCTATCTTGGAACATCTCTTTCCCTCTTAACAACATACTTTCCTAGATTTCACAGCAAAGGACAAGATCAGCTCTGTGTTGCCATAATATCTTTTGAAGCAGAAAATTGTTTCCAGATTATCTAATGTGGGATGAAAAAGCCATCATATTTATGGATTGGTAAAACAGATAGACTTCCAACTGAGTTTAGTTCCAGGAAGGTTTTGTGATGATTATCTGGGAAAAAAAAATGTTTTCATTATTAAGTGTCAAAAATGGCTGCATTATAGTTTGTTAGAGTGTATTTATCCCTGCGTTTTAGTACTTGTTTTTGTTCCAAAGGTTACTGTAGCCTGCACCAGTTTCTTATTTTAAAGCTTGTAATAGTGGAAATTCCATAACGTATTTCTTGGTTTGAAATTAATTAAGTCAGATTCACTAGTCTTCTCATCACCCTTCAAAATACCTTTCAACATGAAGACAGGAAAGTAAGATGTGTGCACTGCATTAAATCACAGTAAGAACACGTCTGCTGGCTGGGGACTGACTGAGCACTCTCTTCTTCCCTGCTTGTGTCTGTTAGCATCTCATTACGTGTTTTGCTGCCCTGTTTTCTCAACCTCTGAGTCTCTCCTGGCTATGGTATCTGCATGCTGTCCCAGGAAACCTCATTCATTCCCTGAATGTGAATGAAGTAATTAGCCTGGATAATCCATCTGGCTGCAAGCAGGGCTGATTACCTGCTCTGTATCATGTCAGCTTGCTTTTGGCTGCTATTGGTACCTACATTTGAGTTTATGACTCCTATTGATTGATGCTATTGCTTTGGCCACCAAAAAGGAACTGCAGCTGGAGTGGCCAGAGTTGGGCTGCTCCCGTGTGCCCAGGATGCTGCAGTGGTGATGGATGGGCCCTGCAGCATGCTGAGTCTGTGTCTGAGATTGTCTGTCCCATTTTCTCTCATCAGTCACTGCTGCTGGTCTTAACCACTTGATTTTGAGAAGTTTTGTTCCCGGTCATCTTCCAAAATCACAGCCTGCTGTTAGAATTTCCTTCTACTTGTCTCCCCACACACTCAACTGCTGTAATAGAGAGGTGCCTTTTCAGAAGGTCCCATACTGTGTGTCTGTGTTGTGGTGTGTCATTGTCATAACTGGCACATGTAAGTAGGCACCTGTGTGAGCAAAAGGCTGATTTGGAGGCAACTGAGGAAGTGCTCTGGTACCTGATAATATAAGCATTTATGCAAACAGATAAGCATACAAATGTTAGCCTTCGCATCTAAAAAAAAAAGTTATTGTTCTTGTTTAGTGACCCTTGGTTCCTACAGAAAACACTGAATATACTTATTGTAGTTCATCTTTTTTTCTTATGCTTTTTGGAAATTTCTCGGGATATGTGCATGAAAGAAAATCTGTTTTATTATAATGTTGTCATGCAGTCTGCATTTCGTGTCCTGTGCCTCTCTGTCACATTTCTGTCCTTTTCAAAGCAGACAGTTGTGATGTCAGGTGCAAAGGATTTGGACTGGAAAGTAGTCAGCTTGGGCAGTTTAAATGCTTCCCAGACAAAAATCCTGGGGTTGGGGAAAGCAAAAATAGTAACAAGAAGAAGTGTAAAGTCTTTAATCCTGAAACCTGAAGTACAGACAAAACGATTGGCCCAGTGTAGGTAAAAGAGAAAATGCATGTAATACTGAGAAAATTTTTTTCACTAGTTCCAAATGGCATTAGCAAACTGTTTAAGGTGCCTGTCTTGTGAGATCTTTAGAAGTTTACTATTTGGTTGTTTGTGTTATTATTTTTAACTAAGCAGATTTTTTTTAATTGTCTGTTACCATGCAGAAGCTGTCCAAACCAAGATGTGATAAGCTGCTGCAATAAGGTGTATGCAAACTGGTACCCAAGGGCCTTTGCACAAACTCTATAGTGTCTTTCCAATCCTGTGGTAATCGTTCACCTAGAAAAACAAGTCTGAAAGCAAATATATCTGGCTTTAACAAACGGTTCTCTTGTCTTACAGAGAGAGGATACAAGCCATGGAGAAACAGATTGCCAGTTTAACTGGTCTTGTTCAGTCTGCGCTTTTTAAAGGGCCAAATACAAGTAATAGCAAAGATGCTTCTAGGTAAAAACAGAATTCATCTGTAATGATTTTAGTAATCAATCAACAAAAATATATTTCAATGTAATAGTAAAAAAAATCCTGAATGCTCAATCATTTTTAAATTTCTTTATCATCTCCATGAGAATGCTAGGCAGAGAGGAAGAATATGCCAAATGATAGATGGAGATTAACTGCATTACTCTTCTTTATGATAAAAAGAATTAATGTAGCTACATCTCTGTGCTTTCTACTGCTTATACTCCATTCCTTGCTTAACTTGCACTAGAAGGTGATTTAAAAAAAAAAAAAAACCCAAGTGACAAATTACGGGTGATTTAAATTAAAAATATGTATGTTAGACAAGGCCATTTAATTTGTTGAATATAAACTTCACTATAGTTTTAATATCTAGTAAACTAAAATTGCAATTTTTCTTGTTATTACTTAGTGAGAAGATGATGTTGAAAATTGTGTCCGGCAAGACCAGCATTGACACTGCAGGTAAGATAATTCACTTTTAATTTACAACTTACTCAGGTATATGAATAATTCTAAACATTACAAACATCCCAGTTTATGGAAATGTCAAATTTACTTAAATTTCCATAGATGTACTCTCAGAACTGAAGTTTAAGTGCAGGATATGGGAGTCGATCACATCTTTAAGAGAGGAATTTCTGACAGGTTGAGATGGTATTTGGAATGAATTTCACACCTGTGCTGAATGGTTTAAATGAGATGCAGAGCCTCTGCATCTGGTGAATTTTCCAGTGACTCATCCTGTCTCCAGGGTGTGTGTGTATATATTTAGCTAATATCATTAACCCTAGATGTGTCCAGATTGCTGTGGAAGACTAAATATTTAATTCCTTTTCTTGTCACCTGAACTTTTTCTAAGGCCTGCCTGTCACAAGGATACTATGGATGTAATGACACCAAGAAATTTAGCAGTCAGCAAGACAGCACTTTCCCTAATTAAGCCACATTGATCTGTTACTAATTATTAGCCTGCACCTAAACTGTTCTGAGCAAGCACCAATTATGAAGGCAGTAAGAGCCGGTCTTGTTTCAACCTCCCACTTGGAGAGCTGTCAGATGTGTAAAAGATTGAGTTAAGGCTGTTGTGAAAGATCTCCGTGTGGTTGAAGCTCTTTGTGCATGGGCTGCTGCTAGAGACAACCGCAGGGTATTCGTGTACTTATATGCCTCCTCTTCACCTTTGTCATGCACTGAATGCAAATAAAGGCAGTTCCCTCCTTCCTGGTAGTGCTGTTCCCACAGGGAGGTCTGTGCTCCGGCAGGCAGTAAACCACACACATTTATTAGCAAACCTATTATGCTCCTAACGAGCCTTTCTGTTGGAGCTGTTAACTCACGTTCAGGATTCCTGTTTGTCTGGAATTGCAGTATGACCTTCTAATCGACAGAAACCAAACTAGACCTGGAAACTATCAACCACATGGAAGAGAGAAAGCTAAAGTCCTGGTACTGAAGCTTTGCTCCCAAGCCACTCTCTGGTGTGGTTCCAACTCTTCTCTTCCTGCTGGCCTCTGGAGGAGAGGAATACTTAAAGCTTTGAAGAAATAAGTTGTAATTTTTCAGTTTCAGACAATATGCTGAAAAGTCTGTCATTATTCAAAACAGCTGCAAAATGGTCTTAAGGTTTTTCCCTATTGTAGTGTCATTATAGACTGAGAATTTATGGCATTTCCCACTTGCACAGGCCTCACCTCACATAAAGCACTTATGAAACCCTCACAACCAGCACATACAGTGCTTTGTGTTCCTCTTTGTATGCATTGCAAACAGCAGCCTCTTGGCTTTCCCTGTGATGGTACCAGTTCAGACAAGTTCTTGGCCAGGGGCACTGAGTTCAAGGACCTGATCTAAGTGGGCCCTGCTTGGAGTGGGAGTTTGGACCTCCAGAAGTCCCTTTAAACCTAAATTATTTAGTGATTTGTGTGTGCATGTGTAAATGTGCTCTCACTTAAATGAGAAATGGAATAGTATTCATTGAGAAAACAACCTTACATAAAGCAAAGGCGGGGATTCCCTGGGAAGTCATGCCCAGCCCACCAGAACAGCATGGTTTGTCTGACCAGTGGCCATTTCCTGACACTGTTGTTGCCAAATACTGACACTCACTACCTTATCATATGACTGACACATCCTTGAAATGACAACATTACATCTAACAGCTGTGTGTGCAAGCATGGTGTGGGAGATGGAGGGTGGGAAGTGTAATTTACTGTCAAAGGCCAGATCATCATGTGTCACTTACTGACAAAGACATTGGCTTTGTCACGTGGCCATGCGCCTGTCCAGCATATGAGTAAGGATTCCAGCACTCAGCTTGTGCTATAGGTGCCTTTCTCATCACTTGGGAGAAGGGGATAGGACAGTGGGAATAGCAATCTGCAAGGATCCTTGTCAGTGCTATCAGTACAGTTGTAACTTCAGCGCCTGCATCCCTATAGCCTGTCCTTCCAACATGACTCAGCCACAAAATTAAATTGTAGCACGTAAGGAAAACAAGGTGTGATGACCCCAGTATACTACAGTATTGTAACCCACAACAGCTATTATTGCAGACTGCTGTATAAAAGAATAGTCTTGTATAATGGAATATTTTGCTTTTGGAATTGCTCAAGACATGGTCCAATAAGTCAATGCAGTCTGGCTTACTTGAAAATTAGGCAATCTGCCAGAATATGCTACAGAACGTTTCTCCTTTTTGTAAATATGCTTGGGTTCAAACATGCCAGCAGGAGCCTGACAAACTTCTGCTGACCATTGTTTTGTTCTTCAATTCACCCCAATCTTTTTTAAGTATAGCTATTTAGGCAGTCAATTCTCTTACTTTACAATTCCACTTGACAACTGTGCACTGAAATACCAGTTTTAGCAATTTCAAAGACTATTTGAAACACAAAGTGGTACAAAATGTTGATTGAGCAGTCCTTTCTAGAGCCCTGATAAGCAAAAATGTGAATTGCTTCCTATTCTAAAAATTAAAATATCTGTGCAAGATAATATTGCCTCATCAATGTTGAACCAACATTGTATTTTATAATATGTGTTCTGATGATAGGAGACTTCCATGCAAAAAATAGAGAACTACCTCTCTTGGGATGGGAAAGAACCCAAAATTTCTAACCCTAGATAACTCTGTCTAGCTAGATTGTGAATACTCCATTTGCTATGTCATATGAGCCAAACTGTTGTATTTAACATGCTTTTGCTTTGCCAGTCTGTAGAAGTCAGTGGCTTCTTCAGCCCTGAATATAAAGGATCCCTAAGAAACCCAGCTTTTTCACTGAGGAAAACATGTCTGTAATGACAATCCTTGTCTGCATTTCTTATCTTTTATTACTTTAGGCCCTGTTCTTTCATGGGGGATGGGTTGAAAGAGCAGTAACCCTCCACAGACTGGTTATGTCTCTTCTACTAATGTTAGGAGAAATCCCATGACTAAATCCTTATAAAGATCTCCAGTTCCTGAAACACAAATGGTATCAAGGAACTCTCCACTTAGAAACATGTGATTCTAAAACCAAACCATACTAGTAAGAGTCACCATGAGATTGCTAACAAATATCCTGAGAAGTACTCACATACTCTCTTTTCTGTCATATTCTTGTTTGTCAGCTGGAGATTGATTGATAGACTAAATCCTGGATTTATTTATTAAATTGGGATCAGTTGTTTTGTGGATTATCGAAAAAAGCAATAGGTTTTTGGTAGTTGCTGCCTTGTTAGAAGAGGAAGGAAGACATTTCAGGATTCCCTGAGAAGGGGATCAACTTTCTGCACTAACGCCACCAATATGAAACCAGAGGAAGTTGGCAGCAGGGAGAAGCATGACAAATGTAGGGCTCAGATTTGATTCCTCACTCTTTGTGAACTGTCTTGTCATCTGTGCATATCTGTGTGCCATTCTCAGATGCATGACTCCTGTTGTGGTGGTCTGTGAATTAAATCACTGTCCATATCTGCTTGCTCATCTCAGATTCAAAGACAGATCATGCTAATCTTAGAGCTCTTCTCATCATTTGCAGATAAAATATGATCCTGAATTCATTCTGGATCAATGATGTGAAATTGCACACTAATGTATATATAGAATGTTTTATTCTTTTAAGGATGATTTAGTGCCATCTAGTAACTGTCACATCTCCCCAAATGATGCTTGAAAATATTGTGGCTCTTTAATAAGATTAGTAATTTGTGAAGAAACATTGCTGGGTGTCTTCTGATGGCCTTTTGTACCAACCTACTTCAAAATAAAATCTTAGCATTTTAGAAAAAAAAAAATCTGGAAGATGGAAGGAGAGCAGTGTCTTTGCAACCATAGCAAAGGTCAAGTGTCAGGAGTAGAAGTCCTGTTCCTTACCCCTGAGCACACAGCAAACCCTTCATCTTTCTGCACATCAGTTCTCTTTGTACTCTAAAATGGTAGCTTAGTTCATTAGCTGTTGTAAAAAAAGTGAACTTTTTCTGTTTGTTCAGAGTGTTAGGAAATTATGGTGGGAGGTTGAATTTCCCTTACCTAGCTCAAGAAGGGGTTTATTTAAAAACCCAAGAGCCAGTGCTGTTTCTTTCCCTTCAGTCCATCTGGCCTCACATCTAATCACAAAACTACAGCCTGGGACTATTTCCAAAAGTGAGCTACACTCCCTCATTCAGCTGCCCTTTTATTCTTTCTTGATGAAAATATGTATATCTGAGAAATCAGCTGCTGTTCTTCATTGCTCCCTCGGTGTCTTGTGTGTCTGACCCCCTGGAGTCAGCGATCCCATTGCCCGTCCACAGGCTCTGAGCACACCCTGCAGCAGGGACTCTGTGGCAGCCAAGAACACCTAATGGCGAGCAGAGGTGGCTGAGGCAGCAGAGGAGGAGGAGAACTGCTTTGTAGGGAGTTGGAGACTTTTACTGCTTAAAGAAGGAATCTACAGATCACAGTCCATCTACACTAGAAGGAAAGCAGGCACCCCTTCCTGAGAAAATATGTGAATTGACTGGGGTCCAGCATGGGAGGAGGGACTGGTGGGGTCTGATTCATGCTTTGGCTGCCTCATCACAGGGTCGGGGGCTGAGGTTTTGGAGCTTTTGCTTGAGGCAAAGAACAGCAGAAAGGTATATGTGTTTTCAAAAACAGTCCAGATTTGTGGCTAGGGATCAGAACTCTTGGAGGCTTATCCACATTTTTCAGACTCTCTGGTGGTTTCTGTCTGTAAGGTTTATGAACTAAATACCATTTTCTTAAAAAAAAAGGCAAAAAATAGTGTATGTGGGAGGGAAATAGATGTTCAACTGGAGGAGAAACCGCAGTGTACATGTAGACAGGTAAGTATTAGTATATATTAGACTGAAGCATGGAGTGGGTACATAATGGGAGTGAACAAGGCCTGTTTATTTCTTGAGTGTTGCTTTCTGTTAAGGAGCTCTTTGAAAGTCAAGAGAGCATTGAATCATACTGGAGTATAGCAAAAGTGTGCAGCATCTTGCTCAGCAGTGTAATGATGAGTGCTGTTGTTGAAGCACCAAGAGATCTAGCTGGAGCACATTTGGGGAAGGTATAGTGTTACAGCAGCCTGCACCAAGTTAGAAACAGCTTTTTGTCTGAGCATGTCTCCAAAAGCCCATGGCATGGCACACTGTATGTAGCATGGATCCAACCAGAAGGCCTGTGCTTTTACTGAGGAGAATTGCAAATGAAGGTAAAGTAACAGACATGATTCTTAAAAACCTTTCTTTAAATAAAAATAGGCCGGTGGAATTTTCATCCTCTAAGAATGCTTTCCCCCAGATGAATTTTGCAAAGGCTTCATCTGAGGTATCCACACCTGTTGGAAAAAGAATAACAGTGTGTTGTTAATGCTGAGCTCACTCAGGCACATTTGGAGGAATGGTTGAAAAGACTTTGAGGAATGAGGGCATGGGGAGAGAAGTTCCTACTCTTGGATTCATACTCATTCCAGTCGGAAGATGTGTCATGCACTTTAGTACGCTGAAAGTTTGCTTTCAGCAGGCAAAGCTCACAACACTGGTTTTTGTTTGATTTCATTAAACTTGATAGAATGTGTGCTTGTGGGAACAAATTATGACCAAAATCCCTGTGCAGATCTGTTGATGAGCTATTTTATGTTTCCTTAGATTTCTTTTTTTAATCATAGAAAATGAAGAAACTGAAGTAGGGAATGACTTAATCATAGAGTAGAATCATGGAATTATTTAGGTTGGAAAAGACCTTCCAGATCACCCAGTCCAGACATTAACCTAACACTGCCAAGTCCACCACCAAGCCAGGTCCCTAAGCACCACATCTACACATCTTTTAAATACCTGCAGGGATGGTGACTCAACCACTTCCCTGGGTAGCCTCTTCCAATGCTTGATGACACTTTTGGTGAAGAAATTTTTCCTAATATTAAATCTCCCTACGTGATAACTTTAGACCATTTCATTTTGTCCTATCATTTGTTATGTGGGAGAAGAGACCAACTCCCACCTCCTTCTAATCCCCTTTCAAGCAGTTGTAGAGAGCAATAAGGACCTTGAGACTCCTTTATTCCAGACTGAATACCCCCAGCTCCCTCAGCTGTTCCTCGTCAGGCTTGTGCTCCAGACCCTTCTCCAGCTTTGTTGCCCTTCTCTGGACATGCTCCAGCACCTCAATGTCTTTCTTGTAGTGAGGGGCTGTTAATGAAATAATTCAGGGAGCAGCAGCAGTCTGAGCCATTTGAGGTTAAGGAATAAGGTGGATTTGGCAGTGTGATGAGAAGAGTTTGCAGGACTATATAGTGCTGGACTTAAAAAATAAAGTTTATCGTACTTACAGTCTGTCATTTTGTCTGCTGGGGGGTAGGGGGGAAGGGACACATTAGAAAAAATATTTGAAGAATATGGGCGTGTAAGTGCAAATTTCGAGAAGGAGCTGATGAGCTGGAATTTGCGTGTTCTCTCTAAATAGAGCTTCTTCCCAGGTACTTGAGACTGAAAAGAACAAGCTTGGCATTGTTGCTGTGTGGAGGATCAGCATTCTTTAACAAAGGGAGTTTTTTGAGGACAACGATCATTATTTTCAGAGTGTGGCTCAGCTCATTTCCTTGTGTAATGCTGTATTCCTTTCCAGCAGACTAAAAGGGAGTGGGTGGATGCAACATGGCTGGAGAGCCTCTGCCACACCATTGTTTCATTTCTCTGGTTTTATATGGTTGCTGCAGGAGATACCTGCTAGAAATAATGCAATTGTCCTTTAAGCAGTGAAGCAAGATTCTCTATAGAAATCTTTTCCCCATATTTGGCAGCTTGACTGAATCCCTCTCCTGTGATAATTAATCAACAAATATGTTGTTCAGGAGTCCTATGAATGAATTTGCATCAACTTGGTCTCAGATGTCTCCTGGGAGGACAGTCCCGAAGTTACTTTCAGAACTAATGTGATTTGCTGCTGTTTTGTGTAATCTGCCATTGTAACTTACTATCCCATCTCCACTACATGTGGTAGAAAGCAGTCCTGAGATAATGCAGTGCTGTGACAGAACGGAGGTTTCAGCACAGATACACTCTCATAATGTGCAGGCTTCCCTCAAAATGTATTGGATAAGGAGGTGCCCTGTTAATACTGAGCATTGGCATCCATAAATTTCTTTTCTTGTCCATCTGTGTGAAATACATGTGGATTCAGTGGGCAGAGGAAGGATCATGTTAACACCTTCTCTGCTGTGAGATCAACCTGTATTGCTGCATATTGCAGGTGCAGCCAGCATACCTGGGGGGAAGAATGCACTGGCAACTGTGGAGTCAGCTGTCATCCATCACCCTGCTGGAGCCCCAGCAATGCAAGTCAGCCTGCATGGGATGAAGCGCAACGTGTCGGATCTGCGGCTGCAGCTGCATCAGATGAAGCAGCTACAGGTATGGTTGTCTGGATAATGCTGGGAAAATAGGTGGGTTGTCAGCAAGTGCCTTTTTCCTCCCTCCCTCTCACTCGTTTTCTCTCTTTTAGCTTTTATACAAGTGAGTCTCAGTAGCAGAGTTCTAGCAAAGGGCAGACCCAAGTACTACAGACACAAAAGCTTGCCTAGTCCTTGAGGTGTGAGAATTAGCTTAGTTAAACTACTGCTGCTCAGATATTGAGGGAAAAAAATTAATTTCTAGCATTGTTGGATGACTCCAGACATTAAAGCACTATTTATATTGCAGTAATATCAAGTCTGTGATTACAGTTTGGACCCTACATTGCTATGTGCTGTATAAACATGTCAGAAAAACCCTGTTCCTGCTCCGACTGTTTACAGTTGAGACAGATTTTAAGTCCCTGAATAAACAACTTTGATGTCAGGAAACACAAATGTAGCTGAGGATCAGTAGATATGCATTAAGCCAGAGTTTGAGTCCTGTATTTACAGAATCCAGAAAAATAGCCAACTTGAACAGTAAAAAAAAGGCATTTCAAACGTTGCTGCAAAGGTTTGTTGTGCCCTACTTACATTTGCATTTTAACAATACCTTCCTAATACACATCAACACCTCAAAACCTGCAAGAAACAATACAACTGATGAAGAGTTAACAAAAGTAGTGTGTTGGCACATACAGTCATGCTGCAAATATAAATATATTCTGTTCATCTCAGACACTGTAAAAACAAGCATATGCAGCTGTACAGGTCTTCAGCCCTTCACTTAGTTGGAAACTGGAGAGCACTGTGTGTTGTCCCAGAAGTTGGAAAAGAAGGCAGAGCACTTTCTTGTAGGACAAAGTGGACAGCAGGGGAAGCTTCAATACTCTGCCAGTCCTCCTTGCCCAGAAAGTGACATCACATGTTTGGTATCGTAGGGCTGCAGCTACTGCTTTTATAACCAGGGTGCTTTTGAATGTTACTGTGTTGGTCACGTTTGATTTGCTGAATAATTTTAGAACAAAATAATGATAATACAAATCAGAATTCAGAGCATGTTTTACCTTCACCTCCTTATCTAAGTTGGATTATGAACCAGTCATAGAGCAAAGGAGCAGAAGGGTAAGGTAAACATCATTTTAGAAAAATGTGTCCGACTGAAGGTCCTGTGACAACGTCCTGTGCTCTGTTTGCTGGGAATGAAGAGATGGCAGAAGGTGTTTGGAGCAAAATGTTGGGTCAGGTGACTTCTCCCTGTGATACAGCTCTTATGTATTTAAATTTTCAGTTTAGGATGAGTATGTTCCAAATGTCCCTTTCAAAAGCTATTCTCAGCAGTGCTCCTATGTGCCAGCCATCATGTTCCCCATCTAATTTGAAGACACTGGCATGGGATCTCTGCCCTGGCACATCATGTGTAAGTGCATATTCCTCCACATTTGTGCCGCAGACCACTGCAACCCCTCTGTCCTTCTCAACACCATGTGCCAAATGCAGCTCTTGGCAAATGCCTGTGCTCTGGCCCCAGCTGTGCTCAGCATGCGGCCTTGGAGGGCGGGATGGAGGCTGCAGCACTGCCTGGAGCCAGGGAATGCATCCTCCTTACAGGGCTTGCTCACCCAGGAGCTGGCATTGCCCCAGCTGCGCCTTGTCTCCATGGCCCTGCCCAGGGCAGAAGCCTTGCTTTTGATCAGACAGAACATTGTGGCACACAAGTGAAGAAATTTCTCCCATCTGCACAAATCAATGCTGCCAAGGAAGCCTCGAGAAGGGAAAAAGGACATATCCCGAGTGTGCTCATTAACTTTGGCTGGCTTCTCTTAATTCAGAAATTATAGCAAACCTGGAGCATTAAGCTACTAGAAAGTTGAGAAATTTTGATAGTTGATTTTTGGAAGAACCTGTAGCTCAAGGGAAACTTTGGTATGTTACACATAAATTCCATTCATGAGAGTTTCTGCCATGGCATTCCTGAATTATTTTGAAAAAGAGCTCACAGTTTGTAGGGCAGCAAGTACAACAGGCAGTGTTTTAAACTGAAGTGTTGAAATGCCACATTTTTAATGAAATATTTTGTGCTGTGTTTTTTCAAAAATAATTATAAGTAAAAGAGAAAAAGTATTTTTCTGGTTTCCCAGATTGTTTTCATTTTGTGTTTGACAGTGCTTCGTATTTTTCAATTTCACTGTTTCTCCTGGGCTGGCAGTCAGCTTGTTCCTGTTTGTGTGAATTTTTTCTACAGTGACAGACTGGAAGAAACACTTCAAAAAAATGAAAAAGATGATTACACAGGCACAAAATTTGGCAGGATAACTAAGAAACAGGAACAGGACATAAAACTATGTTTAATAATGTCTATTGTTTAATTTTCAATTGATGTTACCACCGTAAGTTCATACTTATTCTCTTAATAGACTCAGAGAAATGCATGATAGAAAAGACTCATTCATTCATGTATCCTTTGTTTGTGCTGGCAAAATCTTCTTTTTAAACCATATCCAGCAGCAATGGTTCCAGATGTATTGATTCACACACCAGATAAACATATGTTACAAGATGCCACCAAAAGTTAAGACTCAGTCTGTGGTTGGATTTTGAACAGAGATTCTCAGCATACAGACATTTGCCTCATGGCTATTGCTAGAGGCTGTATACACTTTTTGCTACTACACTTGCGTGTTCTAAGTGCTCTGATTTTAGAGACATTCAAGACAGACCTGTTTCATGGTTCTGTGGAGTTTTCCTCATTGCCAGAGATAAGCTGTAACCCAGCCCTTGTCCTGAATGGATTTGTTACTGATAAGAATTGAGCCCATGATGAGTTCACTGGGGTTACTCAGTCTATGCTCCAAGATAATGAGAACTCTTAGTAGCAGGTTTGAGCCAAGCCTTAGAGTACGTGTACATGGTATATATCATTAGCTTATATGTACATTGGATTTTTTTGTCTACTCCTTCTTTTCTTTAATTGAACTAATTTTAAGGGTTAGATATGATTAATGTTCACCATTAGGAATGTGTATGCATGCATGCTTTTCCTTCACTCAGTGTGCTGTTTGCAGGGAAACAAGTGCTGCAGAAAGGATAGAAGATGTAATAACAACACTGTCATAAATGGAATATGATACTCAGTCTCAGAAGTGTAACTTGGAATTACAAATTCAAATATATTTTGAGCTGCATTATAGAACAGGAGACACTGCCTTTAATCAATGTTTGGGAACAAACTTCAGGAACTAGACACTTAGATTCTACAGAGGTCCTGAGCTGCAGGCAGCCAGTTCCTGTTTGTGGCTGTGCACTGTAGTTCATAGGGAGGTGGGCGGCCCAGAAGGCTCTCCCGGAAGGGCCTGGGAGGCTCCCACTGGACAGATGGGACTTGTCTCCTAATGAGGAGCAGGATTGTGAACTAATACTTGGGTTTCTAGTTACCTGCCTCATAGATAACAATTGGTTCAAAGTGAACTGAACTAGTTATCAAATTATTCTTGAAACGGATGCCAGAGGCAGAGCTGGGGTACTTGTGTGAGAGCAGTGACAAATAATGGATGGAGCACTAGATGAAGAAGAGGGACAAGGAAAGTATCTAGAGAGACTAATGAGGCTGGAAATGAGAGCCAAAGGTATGAGAGGATGCTAGAATTCTAAAAAAACACCTTACATTTCTTTCTGTTTGATTGCTGCTTGCAGTTACAAGTTAACTCTAATTAGCAAGAAATTGCCATTTGGTGATGACTGGAAAGCCTGCATTGCTTTTCCCTACCTTCGGGCACTTGCCTTTGGAAATTGAGTATCATTTTAAGAAAGTTTCTTTTCAACTATGAATGTCTAAGATAGTTTACTTGGCTTGTTTTGAAGCAAGCTTATAGTACAAAAGGTTCTACTGTGTGGAACCAAAATAATTATGGCAGATCCATAAAACGTCTTCTGCCTGAGGTGGTGGAGTAACTAACAGAAGTGGTCAGAGGGGCACACGGGGTGTGCACTTAGCCAGGGAGTCTCACATCTGATACCTGCTGGCAGAAGAAAGGTACGAATCAAGTTCAGTTCCAGAACACGGAGGTAAATGTGATGGCCAGAGACTGCCTTCTCAGCCACAGCTCTTCCCCTGTGCTCCTGCCTCTCCCTGCCTCATGCTGTCCTTTGGCTGCTGACTACCACAATTGCTCCTCTCCCACAGTTCTTTCCTTTGTCTCTCTGAACCCATATATAGGTCTCCCTTCTCATCTTCTGTCCCTGTTCCCCAAGCATGAACAAAGCCAGGTTTTCCATAACTAGCCAAGTGTTGCATGAATTTTCATAGAAATAGCAAAACCATTTCTTTGATACCAAGATGTGTCACTTCCCAGACTTCAAGAGCTCACTCCAAACACTGAGGTTTGGGAGTCCTCAACATACAAGCTTTTTTGAAATCTTGCTGTGTTACATTTTTATTCCCTATTCTCATTATCAGAAATAGATGAACTTTTATGACTGAAACTTCCTGGTATTGTTCAAGCACTTCATAAATGGAGGTGACAAGCACCTTAGCTGTACACATCACCACAATAAATATAGATTCCCTACATACCCCCATAATAGGAAAAAACATGTGCCTGCCATTTCACAGCCTCACACATTCACACATACTCAGTTTTGCTATTAGTGGAAGTCCCTGTTACCAGCTGAGGAACATCAAGGACTTAAATTCTGGACACCCGAGACTTAAGTCTAACTCTGTTACCGACCTTCTCACTGATCTCGGATCAGTTGTTTCACATATCCTAACTCACTTCCATGTGTCATATTTCCCCACTTTTTAAAGAGCTGTGAATAAATTGTATGACTGAAGTGTTACATGCTCATTCACCCATTTATTCATTCATTTAGGTTTTCCTACTCGAAAATATGACACGATGAAACAGGTGTGTATCTCAGATAGTTGTGGCAGCCTTGCAGCAAGAGATTTTATGTTATCAAATCCAAACATTAATCCCATAATGGGGAAAAATATACATATGCACTGTCTTCAAAATCCAGATATTATTTATGTATTATATAAATAGATATATGTAAATATATATATATATATAAAATTTATATATTTCTGTGCTGTTGAAATGTTTTTCAGCTTCATTTTTTCACTAACTGGTGACACTTCTCTTTAGCTGAGTTTTGAGCTAACTTCTCCTGCTTACCACAGCTCAGATTTCAGACACATACACACACACACACACACACACAACTTGCACTGAGGTGTTACCCTCCTTCTCGTTGCAGTTGTGTAGCTGGAGAAGAGAGTCGGACACAGGGACTGGAGAGTCAGGAGTGGGGAGCTGAGGTTGTTTCTCTCATGCCTATACTGGTTGGAAAGAATTGTCTCAGCAAAGGCTTTTTTTTCTTTGATTCTCATTAATTTTCTTAAATCAATTTTCAGGAAGTCTTACTATGTTATACTGTCTTGTAGGTAACCCATTTTTGTGGTTCTTCCTGTTAGGTCATGGGTTTACTTTGTGTGTTAAATGTGGTTTGGATGTTAAGCCTGGATGTTTAGAAGACAGCTGACAGGTCAAGTGCTAGTTTTAAAACAGGAATTTTGTCCCCAGTTAACACAGGTGTTTATTAAAATCTTACAGTATTGAGATGGCTTCTGGGCTAACAGAGTTGTATTCATGTTGCCTGTATCCTAAAACTGTGATTAGGTGGAGGCCTGCATATCACTTTGAATCTTGTGATTTGCATAACAGACCTAAACAGGTTTGGTTTGTGTGAGGGTGGGTCATAGCTTCTCCAGGGCTAGCCACAGAAGAAAACAGCTTCCTTTGCCTTCTTACCTGTGTTTTGCTCTGTGAGCTTAGTATCAGCAAGAAAATTAATGCTTTAGTTACTTAACATCAGGCTAAGACAAGAAAGAAGGTGTGACTTGCAGCTCTCAGAAAATTACCGTATTATGAAGGGGGGTTTTTCTGGTGGGCAGAGGAGGTTTGATGTGTTGCAGATGAGCTGTGTACCTGTACCAAATTACACCACGTATTACAGTCCTTCCTCTGCCACTTGAGAGTGAAAATTTCCCTTCTGAAAACAGCAATGCATTCCAACCATGACATTAATGTGTGGGATTATCCACCAGGCACGTATGGGCAGTGAGATGCTTAAGCTTGCGAGGTACATGGAAAGTGGAAGTCAAGCATCTGGCATTCTCATGAGGCGTAATTCATTCTTGATTCATGTTGAACCAGGCAGAATAAAGGGGCCACGATCCTTGCAGAAGTTATGCATTGAAGATGATATACTGATCCCAACATCTTTTGTTTATCAGTTTGAAACTGGAAGTTATATATATATACATGGACTAATATTTGTAGGTACAGCTAAAGAGGGAAAGAAGGAGTTAAAAAAACTCACTCACTGTAGGGTGGTGTTTATCCCAACCTTCTGAGCTCTGCAATGTATTGCCAGGGATGTCAGTCAAGCAGGAAAAATTGAAGTTGATTTCTTTTGTGCAACAGCTGCAGAACCAGGAGATGCTGAGGGCAATGGTGAAGAAAGCAGAGCTAGAAATCAATGGCAAAGTGATTGAAACAGTGAAGAGGCTTGAAGATCCTGTGCAACGACAGCGCAACCTGGTGGAACAAGAAAGGCAGAAATACCTCAACGAGGAAGAAAAGATTGTAAAGAAGTTATGGTGGGTTGAGAAACCTCTTCAAATTTATTGCTTTTGCTGTGTTTTTCTTCCATAAAGTAGAAACTTCTACGACTGTCTTCAGGTAAACTGCATCTGTAACTGCTGTTTTGGCTTTGTTTCCTTGCTGTGTGTCCCATTGGCTGTAAAAGTGTGTCTGTGTTGCTCATCTCACTGGTCCTAACTGGCAGTCCTTCTCTGCACAGCCCACTGGGTAAGTCCCACCAGCACAAAGAGTTTCACCCTCTTCAGAAGTCCCCTGTAAAGGGACAGATGTCTGGAAGGATCATGCCCACCCCTGTACTCTGAAAACCTCCCCTTACCCTAGTTCTCTCCTTCAGCCTTACATATTATACTTTAGGGAAGGAGAGAGGAATTTCCTCAAGAACAAAGGGATGCAAAGGAAAGTAATGAGTTTGGCTTTAAGTACAAAAATCAGATTTCAACAGTAAGTGCTTTGTCTACTGCATGAGAGAGGTAGGGGAAGCTCAAATAGAGGATTGAAGTTTAGTTACAGTTGGCAATGCCACTCCTTGTCTAAAATGTACTCCGTGAGATTTCCATCCACTTAGCTGCATACTTTTTGTTGTTGTTGTTGTTGTTGTTGTGTAAAGGCCCTTTGAAAGATTCTGGGTTTTTTCCTGAGAACTTTGGCCCACCAAGACTGGTGGGATCAAGTTGTTTGTTTTAGCCTATGTTCAGAGTCAGCAGGAGGCAAGATAAAGCTGAAATTAATAAAGAAATTAACTAATTCTCACAGTCACATTTGTAAGATGTTATAGAACTAATTATTTCTCATCACTGCGTTTATTTCACACCTGAAGAATTGCTCCATAATAGAGAAAAAATTTCTGGTCAGCTTGTCATTGGAAATTATGATTGAAGAGCCATAGAGTACAGTTATTGACAGCTGAAGAGAGTAAATCCTTCCTGTTGATCAATATGATGTCAGATTAATACTTTTTGTGATAAAAATGTGCATCTGTAAAGACAAGGTTGGATGTTACTAAGGGAGAGTCCTGTGAAGAAAGGTTCAATGTGCAGTAACAGCCCGTGCTAGTGTATGTAATCCTCTCAGCTGGTTTGCAGTGTTAAGTAATGACTTTCCTGTTCCTCACTTTACTCCTCTGTACCTCATTGCCAAATTCCCAGATTGTCTGTTCTCTGTGGAAAGAACAATTTGTGTGATGGCTGTTTATGGCATTGCCTCATAAAATGGATACAGAGTGAGGTCAAGTGCCAGTGGCATTCTCTGCTACAGCTGTTCATTAAGGATGTGACTTGGACTGCAATGTGGTTCTGTTTTATCACATTTTGGAATTTTTCCTGTTCACATGATTTCTGCTACTTCTGTGCTGCTTCGTTTGTTAAAGTTACAGGAAAATGTTGTAAATCATTCAAATGTTAGTTCACCCCTTTTAGAGACATGCAAGAAACAAACATTTATTTTTGATCAGTTGTGTCCAGTGAGATTCCTTTGTCATTCATTTGCTCATTTGCAGGGTCAGAGTCCCAAAGAAAAGCACATCTGACAACAATACTTTAATTTCAGCATCTGATGACTGTTAATAGTGAAGAGCATGCAGCACAAAATTACACATCAAATGCCACTGACAGTACTGCAAAAAAGGTTAATATTCTATATAGGCATTTCCATCTAAACTGTTCCCACTGTGGATGTCATTTTTTAGGATGTAACTGTTGCTGTCTTGATCTTTCCAAAAAGACAGTAGACTGTCTTCATGTGAGACACTGGAGCCTAAGGATTACTGCAGTACTTACAAAAGTGTGTTTTACTGCTCTGAAGTGGTAAATCTTAGCTTAAAAAGTCCTCCTTTCTACAACTGAAGATTATTGCTTGAGCAGGGAGGTTGGACCAGTTGACCCACTGTGGTGCCTTCCAACCTTACCCATTTTTTGATACTGTGAAATAAGGAAATAAAAATAATTGCAGTTTCATGTTGTAAACAACAGAAATGCTGGTATATATTTCAGAGCAAGCTTTCTGTTGAGCAGCTGTTCATAATGGTGCCTACAAAAATGGGTCCATGTGTGTCACAACTGTAGCAGGATTACAGGTCAGAGATACCTAGGGAAATCTGTTAAACGTTGTGTTTATGTACACTTGTAAGAGTGAAATACACTCTCAGAATTAAATGTTTAGGTTTTTTCTATCTAGTCTTTTGACTCAACATTAGAGGTGTTATATATATCACTTGTAGATACTAGATTTAGAATTTACCAGACCAAGGACAAGTTACGATGCTATGAGACATTGGCTAATGAAGTGTTTATGTCATAACAAGCATGTTAGAGGTGTGACCACTCTATGTTGTAGATTTTAAGCACTTTAATAGAAGAGGTTTATAAGCACAGTATTTAAATTATAGCCACATCCAGTCTGTTCAATTGCATACGATCCATAGTAAGTGACAATTTATACTTTGTTAGGAAAAGTATCAGATTTTTTTGTAATAATAACCATGCTCCATGAAAACAAAACTTCACTTAGCAATCTTGGAGAGCTGCTAGTAGCAGATACTTGGGAAAGGATATTTAGAAGAATCTCTTTTGTTTGTTTTTGAATCTTTCATCTGCCAATCGGTCCTCAAACTCTTAAATAATGCACAGCAGAATATTCACCCTTGCCATGCCAGTCATTATGTTATAGACACTCCCCCACTCCCTTTCCACTCCCTTTTCACCCACTCATGCCTTTTTCAGCCTGAGAAGTCTTAGTCTGCTTAGTCAACCTTCTTCTAGAAGCCTTTCTATACATTTCATCACCCTGTTGCCTTTCTCTATGGCCATCCTAACTCTGGTGTGCAACTGAGAGATGGGGATGAGGAGACAGGAGAGCCCTGCAACAGCTTTGTCAGATGGTTACACTGTGACCTCATACATGGTGTGACCTCCCTGTCCTCATGTTCCACAGGAGCTTTACATTAAAAATCCAACATCTCACTCACAATGGATGATTATCAGTTCAAAGTTCATTACTGTGTATAAAACCTTAGGGTTTGGGGAGGTTATTGGTTTTAGGTGGGGTTGATTTTGGTTTTATTTCTCCTCTTCTCATGAGCACTACTTTACATATATTAGGAGTTAATTTAATCATTGGTGTTTTCCTGGTCAGTTAGTATCAGATGATCCATCTGCAGTCCTCTGCAGCCACCTTTCATTGGCATTTCCCTGAATTATTATAGCCTTTTGAGATTTTTTTAATTATATTATTCATCCTCTTTTATAAATTATTTATAGTATGTTGAAAAGCACCAGCCCTAGCAGTGATCCCTGTGGAACTCTCCAGCAAAGTACATTAACTGAGTTAGCTGTTCATTGATCCCTTATCTTTACTTCAGTGTTTTATCCATCAGAGAATTTCCTCTCTTTTCCCATGGCAACTTTGCATTCTTGAAGGCTTTCCTCAAACGCCTTGCTGAAAGCCTTTTGGGCTATACTTTGTCCCCATGCTTCTGTTGTTTCTTTGTGGATTTGTGAGATTTATCTTCTTTTTACACAAACCACTTTAATTCCTATCTAAGACAGCATATTTATCCATTGTTCATTGATTCTTTATTCTTTATTTTGGTATCTATCCATTACACCAGTCTAAGTGTCAGTCTCACCAGAATACAGTTCCCTGGACATCCCCATACCATTTAAAAAAATTTATTTGTATAATTTATGACACTTTCCACTAATCTGGTGCCAAAGCAATTTTAATCAAGAAGTTAGATGCTTAGCATTAATAGTTCAGCTGTTTCAATCTTGAGTTGCTATAGAACTCCAGGGCAAATCCCATCTGGTCTGGGTGATTTGTTACCATTAATTTTGTCAGTTTGTTTTGTAACCTGTTCTACTGATACTGCAATCTGAGGCAGATCCTCTGAGGCTTTTCTTTGCCTAAAGAAAGATCTCAGCATAGGAGCTGCCTTGGCTTCCCTGTGTAGAATATAGATGCAGAAAAATCATTTATCTTATCTTAGTGTTCTGAAACTGCATTAACGTGCATGTCTTGCTAATTTGCTTGGGCCAATCTATAAAGCCAAGTTGTTTCCCTAGTGAGAGAAAAGAAATTCTGGAGATCCCTGAATCTGTTTCAGACTTTGGGCCCTAAGGGATGAAGTTTCCTTTCCCTTGCAGTTAGCAACATGAAGCAGTGTAATACAGTATCCCTTGCATGATTTCAGGATCATTTGTCGTGTTTGATAGTATCGGGAATCAAAGGGGTTTGTGATGACCCTTCCATTTCTGCTCAAAGAACAAAGGGGAAAGTGAACCACTGTCAGCTACCTGGAAGTCCTTCTTTTATCCCTACATTCCAAACAAGCATAAACCTACCAGAACATTGTGATATTGTTCTGTGTTTTCCTTTCTCTTCTTTTCTCACATGAACAAATTTAAACATCTTTCTTTATCTTTTTTGTTGCCTGGTAGATGCAAATATCTGAGAAGCTGCTTTTCCAGTGCTGACCTACAAAAGGGAGGAGGGATACCCCATGATTCCCACAGCCGCACAGCCTAGCCTCAGTGCCAATCCCAGGGCATAGACACTAGGGAGGATGCATGACTGCAGAGCACTGTCCTGTGGAGCAGGAGCCTTTGCATTACAGTGAGTGACAAAGGCCATGTTCTTCCTCCAGCTCCTTGCTGGAGTGTGTCTGTGCCCTTTATTGTAAAGGCAGACAGAGACAGCAGATATCTGCATTATTGCAGCCTCTGCAAAAATACCCTTAGAAGTGTTCCCTTGCTGCCATCGTGTGGTCCAATGGATTGTTTCCTGCAAGTCTGCTTGTGCTAGTGGGAATTGGGACTCCCCCAGCTTTCTGAAGCCAAAGTTTTTGGTAGAGGTGGTCTTAAAGTGGTAACAGGATCATTTACCTCCACTTGTTTGTGATCTGTCCAGAAGCAACTTATGATTCTCAATTCAAAATCATAGTTTCCAAAGTTTTTAGTCTTTGGAGTGAAATGAACTCTTTGCTGTGCATGCTTAATGTTCAGATGCTGATCCTGTTTCTGTTTCCTGTGTATGAGAAATACTATTGCATTGTCATGTATTGTTCTGTGGACTGTGCTCCCGATTTAAACTGACCTACATGTACAGTAGTGCTGTGAAGAATTTTCATTATTTTTATCCCATTACTGGCCACCTACTTTTCTTCCCCATGTCACTTGAGATGGGTCTGGGAAATGGCTGGCTTTGCATGGCAGTGCAAGGGAAATATGTGGAAATGCAAGATTTGCAGATGGTGCAGAGGGCAGGCTTCTCACACCCCTTTCCTGGCAATCATCTTGCACCTTGGTTCTCTTACAGCAATTGCAAAACTGATCCCTGATGGATGCAGGAAATGAGGCCCAAGATTAGGTTCAAACGAGTAGCTGATTTGTCAGTTCAGAGTTTCCATTGCATTGTTTTCTATCTGAAAATAAACTGCTTCCTAGAATATTCCTGTGAGTAAATTTGGTATCTTAATAGAAGTGAATTTCTCTTAGATATTCAAGAGATAATCGTTTTAAGGTATTTGCATGGGTGTTTGTATAGTTGTCCATAAAAGCATCTCAGGGTTGGGGTTTTTTTGAGGAAATTTTATGTGTCTGTGTGGAAACTCCAGCTAAAGCAATGTTGTCTCAAGCTTAAATGGAAAGAATTGGGTCCCCCCCAAACAAAAACAGAGTTTATGTGTCTGGAGTATTGCAAAATTTTACGTGAAGTACAGAAAGACTGGGAAAAATATTGGAAAAGGTGAGAAGGAAGAACCAGATGAAGCTGGAAGAAGCACAGAACTGCAGTGGTTGGAACAAACATCCAAAGTGATTCATTCTTCAGTCCAAGTGCTGAGCAAGAGCTGCACACAATGCACACTTGCTGTTTCAGTCTGGCTGTTCATGGAAACAGAATCCTGCATCCTGTCTAGCAGCACCTGGCAGATAAACAAGGTTGCATCAAGAGCCTTTGGTGCCAGTTTTTGGGTTGTTTCATAACAGTTGGGCACTCCTCTGCATGTCATCAGCAAGGAGACGGCACAAGATGCAAACTAGTGCTGGATGTAGTGGTCCAGTGTGTCCACACCCTTCGAGCACTTACATTCCCAGAGGGCTGCTGGCTGTTCCCTGTATTTTACCACCCCACCTGCCCTTTGCAGCACAACTGCCATGAGATCAAGCTGCTCTGCACTCTGCAGCCTGTCCCAGAAGTCAATGACTTGGCCTAGTTACAAACCTGTTCCCGTGTTGTGAGTATCCAGCATTCTCACCTCCTCTCATGGTATCCTGTTGTTTGTTTAGTCGGTGGTGTCAGATTTAAAGGTGCTACAGCTGAGGTTTCTGGTTTACTCCATTCATTTACATATATTTGCTTGCACTGTGAAAGTCCTGTTTAAATTCTCTGTCCATGTTATTTCTTTTGCCAGTGAGCTGGAGACATTTGTTGAAGACCTGAAGAAGGATTCTGCTGCTTCCAGCAAGACAGTTACACTGAAAGATGTTGAAGATGGAGCCTTTCTTTTGCGTCAAGTGGGAGAAGCTGTTGCTACCCTGAAAGGTGTGTACTTTTCCTTTTTACTTTTCTTTCTTTTCTTTTAATGAGAGAATAGTTTTGCCTTTGATCTGGAGGCATTAATGTTCACTTCCAAAAAGGTTTAAAGCTGGGATTAGGGAGCTTGCTGCATGGCCCCTAGACAGAGATAGGCATTGAAGTAATTGACATTCACCCAATCATCTGTTACTGCCCAGACCTTTTACCATTTCCTCCTCAGCTTCACAATTGTTTTCCTTGCAGGAGAGTTCCCGACATTGCAAAATAAAATGCGTGCGATCCTGCGGATTGAGGTGGAAGCGGTGAGGTTCCTAAAGGAAGAGCCACACAAGCTGGACAGCCTGCTGAAACGTGTGCGCAGCATGACCGATGTCCTTACCATGCTCAGGAGGTGACTTTTTGTTTTTTCCCTTCAAGCTGAAGGAATTCACTCAAGCAGGGCTGGAACAGCTTTTGGGTTTGTGTTCTCCCCCTCGCCTCTGGCAAGTCTGAGAAATTCAGCTTGCTTGCAGTATTTATAGGTTATTCCTAGAACCCTCTCAAGGGAAATCAAATTAGCCTTTCCTGTGCTCTGTGCAGTGAGTCCATTCTGAACAACAGCCTCAGTCATCAAGATCTTACAGCTGAGACTTGATGCCTCTCAAGTCAGCACTTCCCGATTTGGGAAGTACCTGGATGAGAAATCTTACAATGGCAACAGTGCCATATCTGAGCTAATTAACCTTAGGTATTTACAGCAATTTAAGCTAACAGAAACATTCTCTGACACTGAAAGGTTCATCCCCTAAAATGTAATAGTAAGAAATAAAACAGGAAAAGAGTCTAAGTGGATAAAGGTATCCTAAACCTTCTGAAAGAATGCATTTCTGAATTAATGCAAATTCTTCTTCTCTTCTTTGCAAGGAAGAGACATTAGAGAAAGTTGAAATATTAGATAAAATTTACATCCACTAAGTGCCAGTGTTTAGCTATGTTTGTCAGAATACATGAGCAGCAAATGATTGCTGATTTATGTAACTCAGTGGGCACTGGATTTAATTCCTGCTCAAAACTCTCAGTGGTGGTGGTCTCAATTTTAGTTCAATTACAAGAAAATGTAAGTAATGAGCCTATTGTCACTACCATTATTCTAAGGAATGTAGGGTTGCCAGTGTTTCCATACATCCTAGAGCATATGTAAAATGGATTTGGCAGTACTGGCAGATGGATAAAATGGTTTATGTAACAGGTTTTCTAAGAGCTATCACTTATTTTTCCATGCAGACAAACATCTATATCCTTTCACATTAGTTTCTCTTGAAAATTTTTACAGTTATTTCCTGTCTTGCAAAGAAAAATAGAACAATAAGCTGTGCATACCAAAGTGTTACTAAAAGTCATATTTTGCAGCAAAATTGCATATTAAGCGTCATAAAGTCTGTTTCAATAATGGGAAAACTGATGACATTTGATGGCTTGCGACACTCAGAAGCTCAGACATTTCACAGCTAGCTGCCAGAAATAGTTGCTTCTTTACATCCTCAGCTCATCCTACCCCACACTCTTGACAGGCAAGACCTTTGCGAAGTATCATTTGCAGCAGAACCTTCATTTGAAAGCTCTCTTTTGGCAACGTGGCAGACTGCTACCTCTCATTATATGTAGCTTCACTTTTCTGTGCTTATAGTCCAGGAACATCTTGTTTAGCTAGATACAGTGTATACAGTTTAATCAATTGATTTCCATTCTTGCTCTTGAATCAACCCACTGTAACTCATGGGTTGGTCAGAAACTGCCAGTACATCACTAAGGGTTTGTAAACACTTCAGAAGGCAGAACCATCCGAATTAGAGTACCCTCTTTAAAATTCTGAGCCCCTGATGAGAGGGGCTCAGAATTTCTCCCAGAGGAGAAAGCTGTAAAATCATACAGCTGAGAGCATCAGGAAAATAAAAACCACCGTTTTGATTGTTTTGATTTAGGTGCTTTTTTATTGCAAGGGTTTATTGTTACGTATCACTCTTGAGGGGCCTGTGTGCTAATCATGTGCTGTTGTGTTCCCTTTGGCTGGGCAGACATGTTACAGAAGGACTGCTGAAGGGTGTGGATCCATCCCAAGCCGTGCAATACTCTGCTATGGAAAAGTCCACTGCAGCTGACACTCTGAAAAACCAAGAGGAGCACAAGCCCACCCTGGGACACACACAGCAAAACCTCACAGCAATCCCATCCGAGTCCCAGGTGTCATCAGTCAAGTCAGAAGTCATCCCCTTCTCAGCAATGACTGTCCATCATGTGCAGAGCTCGCCTGTTGTCATCCATCAGTCTCAGCACTCCTCGGCCCTGGTGAACCATGCCCAGGGCTCGCCCACGGCAGGCAGTCACAGTGAAGGCGTGCTGGCCACCGGTCACCCCTCAGCCACCCCACCAGCCCCCCTGCAAGAGCCCACAGCAGGATCCCAGCCCACACCAGCACCACAGGTCTCTGTCAATGGCACCACCATGCAAAGCCTTTTCATTGAGGAAATTCACAGTGCAAGTACCAGAAATCGAGCTGTATCAATTGAGGTACGGTCTAGTCTACTTAACCAGCTGTCCTCTCTTTGGGTCTGAGCTCTCAGCCTCACTCTTGAGGCTGCAGGTGGGACTTTTCAAATGCATTCTGGGGACTTAAGTGCTTAACCCCTAATTACACTTCTGAAGATACCCTCTGATTTTGTCTCTGCTCATTGCAGAAAGGTTGGACTAGATGACGTGTAAAGGTCCCTTACAACCCAAACTATTCTATGATTTTAAATATAACAAAAAAATTACATGTAACCAAAATTAGGTAACTGTGTTTTCTTAATTATCTTTATTGAAAAAATAAATTAGAATTCTATTTTAGAAATTTTAGAACACCTTATTTTTTATCAATAGCATGTAATTCTCTGGCAACACTTGCATCTGTGGATTTCATTCACTCTTTAAATCTCCATATCCCTCATTATGGAGAAGTAAAAGTGAAAGAGTGTGAAGCTCCAGTGTTTTCACACAGAGATATTGAGAAAACCCACAGGTGAACTTGTGTCTTATTACAGACAGGCACATTAATCACCAGTGTGATACAGTAAGGTAGAGACCCAGATTTAAATCTTGCCTTTTTTCCTTTAGTGAGCAGTGGCCACTGTCAGTCTGTCATGTGTTTGTGCCAAGTCTAGCACAATACAAGTCAGAACAGTGTGCAGTTACGGTTCACGTGTTTCCTTTGGTTGCTGACTAGAACTGAAAGAATCTGTCCATACTGACCTGTAATGTTTACGCATGGATTTTGTTTTTAATAAGTGTTCACAGTGGAAATCAGAAAAATAAATAGATGCTTTACTGGTTTTGTCTAGAAAGCTGAAAAGAAGTGGGAAGAGAAAAGACAAAACCTTGATCACTATAATGGAAAGGAATTTGAAAAGCTCTTGGAAGAGGCCCAGGCCAATATAATGAAGTCAATTCCTAACCTGGAGATGCCTCCCCAGCCAGCAGCCCTGCCTAAAGGGGATGCAGCAGAAAAGCTAGAAGTCTCAGGTAAGGTTTGCTAGAATAAATGGGGCTAAAGAATTGCCTGTCTGGAAAGGAGAGGTTATTTTTCCAACTTTCTAGAATGTTTTCAGTTAATAGGTTACTGTGATCTTGAGGAGGGACAAAATAGTCTCTAAATACACAAAAATCTGCTTTAAAAAGCAATAACTTGCTGAGTGTGGATAGAATAGCAGTAAAAGTTGGCAATTGCAAGCAGGAAAATCCAGGTTAGGCATCAGGAAGAAACCTGGTAAAGATAAGGCAAGTGAAGCACTGAAGTTACATGAGGTAGTGAGGAGGATGCAAGATCCCCATTACTGGACAGAACGGTTTAGACTAGCACTGACCTAGAATTGTATAGGTAGAGCTACTTTGTGGTAGAAGGATGGTGAGATGTCCTTCCAGTCCTGTTTCTTTCACAATTTAACATCCAAATCCATGTCTGAATTTATTCAAAATCCAAGGAGCAAAGAAGATGCCTCAGCCAAGCCTTGGATTTATCCCATTAGCCAAGCATGAATCAGCTGTAAAATTCTTACCCAGCTGCATATGCAAGAGTCCATCGGGCTCAGTCTCTGACAGGCAATTGGAGACACTTTGTGTGGGGAGCACAGAACTTTGCTGCCTTCTGCTCGTAGTCTCCCAGCACCCCCACAGGATTTCAAAGGGAATATCCCAATCTCCTCCTTTTCATATCCCTTATGGAACTTTTATCCAGAAATTCCTCTATACTTGCTTATACAATTTGCGTCCCCTTGCTGTGGCAGCAAGGTCCCATCTTGTGAAGGAGCTTTCCTTCATCTCTTTTAAACTGATACCATACCAGCTTCACTGAGTTCCCCATAGTTCTAACATTCTGCAATTTGGCAAATGACAGCTCTTCATTTCCTTTATAAAATCATGAAGGCAGTGGATAAACCTTTATCTTATTGTGGAGCTCTCAGCCTGCCCCACAGTCTTGAAACTGCGAACTTTGAGCCTTTCTGGTCCCTCCATCCAGGCCAGCTGCTCCCTCCCCACGCTAGATTCAGTTACCCTGTTTAACTCCACTGTGTCCTTCTGGAGCTGTGGAGGTCAGAGCTGCATGCTGCACTCAAGGTGTTGGCATGCCAATGCAGCAAAAAGCTGAAAAACAATGCCCTAGGGGTTGTGTAGGCAAATTCATATAGAATTTGGGAGGAGTGTTTTCAGATCCAGCATTTTGTTCTGGGTGTACCTTTGACATTGCGAAGTTGTGGCTTCTTGGATGTTTCGTAACATACATGTTTAAATAAATTCTGTTGAACCTCATAAAATAATTTTAGATTTCTGGCACTGTTCAGTGAGATTACTGGCTATCAACACAATTAACTTGTATAACGTGGCATAAATAGAAGAAGTCAGTGAAAATAAGTACCATATGGGTACAGTGAGCTGTGACATCTTAAAAAGTGCACAGCACTGTAACTGAGAAGTTTTGTAAGTCGCATAGTTAACTAATCCACTTCTAGAATACAGTTTTGCACAGTGTGCAGCCAACAGATTTAAGAACAAGTCTGATGAGATTGAGACATTTGCCTTCTGTTGTGCATAATGAATCCTGCAATAGTAACATAAATACGGGAACAGCAAAGTTTTTCCTTAGTATCTGATTAAATATCTCACATACCACTCAGCTCTTCTATGAGTGAGGATGAAAAGTTCAGTACCGGACTTGTAAACAGAGCAACGCAAGAGAAGACAGACCACCTATCTACCAATACAATACATAAGAAATCTCGGCCATAAATTAGCAGAGCTCTCTGTTGGCTCAGCTGCAGAACCCAGACAGGTCATGTTGCCAGATTGTGTTGTCTCATCCTTTCTCCACACAGAATGTCTCCCAGTGAAGAAACTTTTTTTCACTGCAAAGAACAAAGCAAAACAAAATTACACATTTTACCCAGTTTTTCACATGACTGTAAATATTTCTTTATTGTCTTGACTCTTAACTCATGTTTGTATCAAGGTTGTTCAATGAAAAATGTAGAGATTGTTTCTAGCATGTACATTAGAAATCAGTCTCCTTCATCTCTCTTTGTGCCTTCATATATGAGAATGCCCTGATTTTTGCAAGTGATTAGTGATTAGTAGTTTCCATTAAAGAGAGTTTATCTGACTACAGAGACTGCCACAATGCAGGCATTATTATTTTGAAACGTTTTGGATTTATTTTGGTACAAGTAGAAGTCTGTATGGTGGGAGCAATAAATTCCAGTCTATCTGTGCCTATTGAAAAATGCTGCAGTTTAGAGAAGCAGCTGGTGACAAACAACTCCCATTTTGTTCACAGAACTGCTGAGCCCTTTGGCACCAAAGAAGGTTCCATGAAGTGTAGGTTTTGTTCATGGGCAGTCTCAGGCTTACTGAGTTAAACTTGTTCATCTACTCCTCCCTTTTTAAATATGCCAGAAGACAAAAAAATAACAGAATAAGATCTTCCCCGCAATTTTTTTCCTCCGAAGTTTTTTTTTTTCCCTTCCCATTTATATTGGGGAAATATAATTGTCTAGTAAATAAAATAGAAATCCAGCTTTGAAGTTTTATGAGTAGCCCAGAGTCACTGCACTGACCATGAGCAAACCCCATCACAACCTCTCCTTAAGGACTCCAGCTAAGGGATGTGAGGGGGATTAGCCTTCAATAACCAGGGCACCTGCCACACTCAGTGACAATATTTCTTGCCTGTGTTCCTCTTTTTATCTCAGTTTTGAAGATGGAGATGGATGAGTGTCCCAGGGATGTGAATGAGATGGCAGGAATCATGTTTTCTTTGTGCCTTCCATGTCTCTCATCCAACTTTGCCCTCATTAAGTGGGAGAAAGACTTGGAAATCTTGCAGTCAGAGTCACTACCAGTTTGAGGGTCATGGGTTGTGCCCATTAAAAGGAGTAGGGATTTGCAAAGGCCCTACATCATAGTCTACTAAACACCATCTTAGGGCATTACTCTGATTTTACAGCAGAAGTACATCTGATGTAATTAAAAACCGAGTGTACTGACCAAAGAAGTAGTCTAATGTAAAGTGCATCTGGAAATTCATTCTTCTTGCAATCCTAGGAGTGAGTGCCAGATACCCGGGGAGGGAGATAATACAACTGAACATTTCTTTAAGTTTAAGCAGCTTCAAAGAACATTTGAGCTAAGAAGGAAGCAAAGATGAGGCTGGGTCAGACAAGGGCTCCATCTAGTCCCCAGGGCCAGCTGGAGCGTTGGAAGAGCCTGACAGAGCCCTAGGAGTGGACAGTTATGCAATAATTTGCCCGGAGAGAACACTTAGCTGTAAACAGCTGGGTAATCCCAAAAGCAGGATGCTTTATCTTTCTGGATTATATTTATTCCAGCTGTTTATGTAACATTGAGTGGCTGCAGAAAGGTCGTTCTTTTGCTCTTGGAAACAAACACTGTAAACAGCAGTGTGAAAATAGTGGCTGTTGCCATATTTATGATGCTTAGCCTGTAACTAGAAACACACAGGAACAGGTCATGAGCAGGGTAATGCTGCTTCTGGAAATAATGCTGTCCAGGGACATGGGGGAGGAGGAAGTGGCAGCTGGTGGGGAAGCATCCTCAGGGGCAATGCCAGGTTGAGAAACTGGTCTTCTCTAGGAAGACTCTCCTCAGAAAGCAAGGGTTGACTCTGGTTGGCCTTTGCATTTGGTATTTGAATCTTCTTGGGTTATCAAAATATATATAGGGCTCTTATATGATAATTCAAAGGCAAAACTGTGCATTCCTGGAATTATAGCAAGTTAAGTGAAAATAAATGCTCCCTAAGAAAAGGAGCAAGTGCAGTTGCCTCTGGTGATCTTTGCCCTTCTCAGAGGTGAGAGGACTCACTGAAATGCAAAGGTGGCATCTCTAGAGTACTGCTTATATTTTCACTCAGCCTTCGTCTGAGCTTGTATCCAACTATGAGATGGACAGAACTCTTCAGCTCCTTGCACCTTGCCAGGAGCACCTTCCAGGCAGAGCAGAAGCGTGTGCTGGTTGCTTCAGAATTGCTGAGAACACTGAGAAGCTTCCAGGCTGGTGTCTCACTTGTATCCCTGTCAGTGGCCTTGCTTTCAAAGGAGACTGTAACCGGGTACCCAGAACCTGCTCCTTACGTGCTTCTTTACACCTGTTTTGTCTGCTGTCCCACTTGTACACTGATGGCTGACACCCAGCTACAGTGGCCTGGAGGACAGGAGTTTGGCTGAAAATTTCTGGGTGAAGGGACCCGGTTTCTCTGTGCAAGTACAGCACCATTTCCTTTCATTCAGAGCAGTTACACTTGAATACCAAAAGTGTTTCTGTTCATATGTTCAGCAACAGGACCTTTTAAGATATTTTTTTCCTTTCCAGTTGAGGCAGGTATGCAAATACTGTTTTCCTCTCCTTCACCTATGCTTACTTTGTGCTGCTCTGTTTACCTGCAGAAGAAGCTCCTGATGGAGAACAAGATAATGACAAGCTGACCAAGTCCCCACCTCCTCCACCTCCACGGCGCAGTTACCTGCCAGGGTCAGGACTGACCACAACAAGATCAGGAGACGTCATCTATACAACCAGAAAAGAGGCTGCTGCTGTCAAGGTTTGATGACTCATACTCTAGGCAGTCAGACTGCTGATGAGCTTACAACAAAGAGACAAGACACTTGTTTATAGGCTTGGGCCTATAAACCACAAAATAAGTTGAGGCAGAGCTATGTCCTGGTGAGCTACTGAAACTGCTTACCAGGATGCACTTCTGTGAAGCCAAATGAACAAGTAAGATTTGATCAGTTCTGTTCACAGGAGTCTTGCTACTCTCATCTCCTAGCAATGCAGCAGGCAAGTCACAGGCTGCTTTCATTTAGAGTGGTAAGAAGATTAAAAATAAAAAAAAGAAGCATGACTTAAACAGACGGGGTAGGTCAGGTCAGATTTGAGTGTTTTTACAGAAATGTTGCAAATTAGTTTCTTGGGGCTTGTTTTCCCCATCTGTTCTGGGGAAGGAAGTGGAGGGAAGTCCAATTTAGAAAGCTTTTTAATCTGTGAATATATAATCACATCAGCAATATTGGATGTTTTTGAACTGATGAAGTAGCAGGAAGAGGGACCTTGCAGTAGGGGAATTGCAGTAGTGTTGAATTTTCAGTATTTGCTTTGCATCAGAAGGGCTCAGCTATGTTATCTGTCTATGCTTTCTCTTCCCCTTGTAGGAATGCAGTGAAGATGCTGGGCAAATAGCACAATCCAAAGCCCCTAAAGAGGATCAGGCATTGTCTCGGAGCACAGGGCATGCTGTAGCACCAGCTGCAAAAGATGAAGAGGAAGAGGAAGGAGATAAAATAATGGCAGAATTACAGGTACGCCTTTTGGGTTGCACATGAGGACACCTGTGCCCAGTGTCACTTCTAGGGCCTCAATGCAATTTCTAGCTCAGGACATGAAGGAAAGTAGAGGTCTGCTAGCCTCACCTGGTACCACTTTGTTGCACTGAGTGGTACACTTTTTGGATTACCAGATTTTTTTCAAGAGGTCTGGAGCTGAGAGAGTGGTCAAGAATGCAGTAGCTGCCTCTGGAGAAGCTTGCACATGCAGATGGAACAAGTAAAAATGTTGGTGTGCATTTGGTGTGGTTGTCCCTGGCCTAGTGCTGCTCACCTAGCACCAGACTGGCAAGGTGCTGAAATCCTGTCACCTATGCCAACTTTGGTGGGAGCAGAGAATAACTGGCTCTGCTCCTGGTGGCCTGTGCTGTGGTCCAAAGTTTCCCAGGGTGTTTGAACACTGAGACATTGCCTGATCCCCATGGTGTAACTGGTATATTACTCTGCAAGGGGCATAGAAGAGTGCTGTCTTGCTGGCCCTTCACCTGACATCACACAGGACAGTTTGCTTTAGTGATGGCAATGCTGCAGTAAATACCAGCCATTCCAGCTACCATCAGTGAGCTTCAGCTTCCCAAGGGCACCCTCTGTCCTCTCCCGTGCCCACATGAGGAAAGGAGATGTGGATCAGCTTAATGGGCTATAACGTCTGGTGTTTTAGAGCACTGTCTCAACATGAGATGATCCCTGCTGTCCCCCTTCCAACAGGTGGGCTGGTGCTGCTCAGGGAGCACTTGGAGCACAGGAGACATTGGCATTGAGCAGTAATGGGCATTGCTACATGTAATGGGTGCACCCTGCTCCTTTACTCAGCTCTCACCCACCCACCAGTGCTGGTTTGCAGGAATGAGAGCAGCAGTTTACCCTTATCCCGTCCGTGTGCTGGTGACAAGTGAGACAGCAGAGCTGGGGACACGGAAGTTGTCCTGGTGTCTCTGACTCTAGGAAAGCAACCCTCTGCCTTGCAACTGGGGACAGTGAGGTGGAGGTTAAGGTATGGAAAGGGGGGCTGAGGGCAGCAAAGGAGAAGAAATAGGCATGATTACTCAAACAGATGTTTAAATGCTAGTTTTGGGGACTAGCAATACTCATTTTAAACCAATACCAAATACCAGGTATATTTTAGAAGTATAACAGAGCACCATGTTTTAGAAAGGGCAGATTGCCTGATCTAAGAGTTACAGGCTCATTAGCCATAGGCAGAAAGATGGAATTCAATCAATGAAGAACCAAAGGACAGACATAAACAGTTATATTAGTAAGCACCATGTAATGGAACAGAGAGTTGTCAAAGCAAACAGCATGCTTCGATTAAGTAAAAGGTTTGACTGCTTGAACTGAATGGTATACCTATAAACATTTTAGTAAGGCATTTGATCAAACATCACACAACCTTCTCATAAAAATCTGGCACCTTAGAGGATACCAAAAAAACCCCTGTTGAGAGCTGTCTGGTTTTGAAATTGCCGACCTTGATGCAGGTGTTTATAGATAGGCCTCTTAGTGAGTAGCAACAGGCCCAGTGCCTCTCTGTATTTTCATCAAGGGCCTGGAAATATGTTTAAAATCCTTACTGTGCAAATCATCAGATCAGTGAAGTATGAGAGAGGGATGATAGCAATCACTTAATGGCCATAATGCTTTGCTGAACTAAAAAGTCCACATGAAGAAAAACAACATATAGGCCAGGCCACAACTGCAGGTCTTAGAAAGAAACAGGAGTTGCAGTAACAAGTTGACAGGAGCTCCCAGGTCAGGACTGTTGCCACAAAATTGTGTCTGCCTTGGGTGTAGATGTGAGAAAGTGGAGTGTTTTTATCTCTGTGTACAGGATCAGTGAGCTCCACACGCTGGTGCTAAATCCATGAAGAAGTATCCATGTGTCCCCCATTTGAAAAGTCTGTTAGGAATATGACGGTTCAGAAGAGACTTGAGTACAATGTGAAGATTTTTAATGTAGCAGAAAAAGGCGTCATAATAACCACTGGCTGTAGCACAAACTATTTGGAGACTGTTATAGATATTTCAGAGCAAAGGTGATAAAAAAAATACCAAAGGGAAATAGCTTTTTTGACACTTAGAGTCTGAAGGACTTTGAGGATGCTGAACTCAAACCCACATCACTGGTCTCACAAAAGGGTAATTTGGGGGAAAGTCCATATCCTGTATTGTGAGGAGCAAGACTGTTTTTTCTATTAGTTTATGTCATCTTAGGTACTCTGGTCTATTAACACATGCAAATAGGATGTAATGGAAAACCAGAAGAAAGTCTACATCCTGTTTTTTTGCACTGGATTTTTTTTGTTATCCTTACTTTTCTGAGTTTGCATAAACATGCAATACATATGAAGAATACAGTATTTAAAGAACAGACCTGATTCTAATCTGTAATCAGGGCTATTAATTTCACGAGTTGCCAGGAATCAAATAATTTCCCTTAATACATGTTATAAAAATACAATCTTACTGCATTGTCACTGTGTGTCTGACTCCTGTGAGCACTCCCCACTCTTTGCTGTGCCCTCCCTGTACATCTCACTGGAGGCAGGCCATGTGCCAGTAGAGAATGCCTGCAGAAATTCTGGTGAGGCACATTTGCTGCCTGCACCGCACAGTGATAGTGGCAGTGATAGTTTTGCTCCTCCAGATCTGGGAACCAGCTGGATAGAGAAACTCAAAGGAAATGAAAGGGGAATAGCAAAAGAAATGGCTGAAAATCTGGGCCATGCCCTGGGGAATGCATGGCAGGAGGCCAGTGTCCACAAACCCATATGTTGGGACAGTCAACTTACAGCTCATTATCAAAGACTGTGACAAAGGCACATCGCTATGTTAAAGTTTTAATAACAGTTTGTGTGGGAGAAGTGGAGTTATGTAACTCTTGCATAATTATCAGCCACTAGGAAGTAGGTGCTGTCACAAGCCGTAAGTTTGTCGTGGGCTTCCTGCTTGAGTTTGGATAGTCTGTAGCACTTCTGTGTGCCTTCATCATCTGCAAATTCAGAAATCAAGCTTGTCCTCCATACAGGGAGCAGTGAGGTCAGCATGATGTTAGAGTCTTGACAGGTTGGAGGGGATGCACTGGTTCTCTTAATTTGATAGTCTCAAATCTCTGTTATTATCTCATGAGCTCGTAGATAACATAGTTGAGCTGTGACTGTTAAAAACAAGTGCTCTCTTTGTAGCTGGTCATCTCCAGATATTTCTGTGTAAAAGTCTTGGTCTCCTGATAACCTGCAGTATTTATTTCCTAGGCTTTCCAGAAGTGCTCTTTTATGGATGTAAACTCAAACAGTCATGCTGAACAGTCCAGAAATGATATACATGTTAAAGACATAAGGCCTGGGACTTTAATGCATCACAAGGAAAAGAAGGTAACAAGTGGCAATTGTAGACATGCCACCCGGTCTTGGCATAACCTTCTTTCCTTCAAAACTAATCTTATATCTTGCGTCCTGTTCTCTTTAACCCCCACCCACCACTGCCCAGCGGTTTCCTTCTTTTTATCTCCGTATGGCTCAGAAACACTCATAGGGAATGTTATATTAAACTATATTATGTGTCTCATTAGCAATTCTACAATGGTTGCATGAAGTTTTATAGCTTTGTGAAATCAAAACAGGATCCATCAGTTTCTGTCAGACATGCTCATACTACTTAGAACATTCTTTCCCTGCTGTTCTGGCAATGGATGGTGAAGCATCTCTCCTAAGCTTGAGGGGAATTATTGGTTCCTCTCAGTCTCTGGAGCCAATTTAGAGAATTTGTGCTTTATTTTGTTTCTTTTGTTGATCTCAGAAATAGTTGTTAGATATTCAGAAAGCCCATTCATTTTATTGGATGACAGAGTCAAAGTGGATGAGGGGAATTTGCCCTTATGCTGGAAGTTAATGCCCAAAATTCAGTCATGGGACTGAGAAGACGTGCCATGTGTCTGGGGCTGTAGCCAACTTTGGGTAAATTTCACAGCTGTGTGTGGACTGGAGTTGCCAATTGAGTTGATTGGACTTAACAGGCAGCCAGTATGCAGGACAAGAAAAGAACAAGAATTTCTGTCCTTGCAGACCTCTTTTTTACATTTAAGAATAAGGAGCTGCATCACTGCTGGGGTTAGGGGGTTGTGCAGGCATGACAACTTGTCAGCCAAATACCAGTTTGCAACGAAGGTGGGTATGGTGGGGAAGGAAACACAGCTCTTCAGCACAGCATTTCAGCCTTCTTGTCCATTCTGTGTGTGTATGCAAATGCTGTGAGGTCAGGGCATTGCACTCAAGGACTTGTGTTGGAGCTGCCCAAGCAGAGGTTCAGGTCTAAAGCTGCACACAGCTCTCTGGGTGAGGGTACAGGTCCATGGGTATGAGGGAAAAAGGAAAAATTGTTTTGTTGTGGAGTGTATTACAGTGTTACAGAGAAGAAAAGTGTGAATTCATCCTCATTACTACTGTTGTCAGAATGGGAATATCATATTGTTATATGAAATCCTGGGTCATTACTCAGGACACTGCACATCCTGTAGCACAAACATTTCTTTGAAAGGTGCTACCAAGTAACTGCTATAAACTGGTATTTATTTGAATAACACAGAGTCCAGGAAATTAAGGTTAATGAGATCTGGTTTTGTAATCTGACATGACAGAGTGTTTATTGGCTTTAAATATGGAACACTGTGGTCATGATAAAATCATTGAGGAAATTAGTTTTGTTGTGGTTTTATTCTTTTAGTAGAAAAGCAGCAGTTCCTAAAATGAGCTATATTGTACAAGGAGTTGCCCTGATGCTTGGAACTAGAAGTGGAACTTGTTAAAAAAGATATGCAGTCAGCATATCCAGAGGCAACAAGTGCCATTAAGTGCCTTGGCCTGATTCTGGGGGGTCTGACGTGTCATGGGAGGTGCTGAGCACTGAGCAAGTCGGGGCCTGGGGGGATCACAAGCCCTGGTGTTTGGTTCCCTCAGTGCCTCTCAACACAAAGGGCAGACAGTGCCAGCCTGCCCACTGGGGCCTTGCTGCTCTGCTGGTTTGCACAACAGCTCCTCCTCACTTAGAAATATGAGCGATGTCAGGGTATCCACGGAGCAGCTGTTCAGCCAGGTTACTGCTGAACAAGCCTTTGTGCAGATGAACTGTGACTCTGGTGTATGAGTGATGTTCTTGCTTCTCTGTTTTGATTGTGAGTAAAGTTCTTCTGTGTAAAACCCTCCAATAGGACATAAGAAAACGTCATGTAAGGTGTAGAAACTGTACGTGGTGAACCCCCGTGTGCATGGGGTGTGCATGCACAGCCAACATAGGGATTTCTGCAGCCTCACTCATCCATCTCAGTTGGGTTCTGACTGTTCTGCACATCTTGATGCTCACACAAGTATAATCTGTCCTTCTGGTGTGTTAGGAGTCAGCTTCTCATCTCAAGCAAGCAATGTCAGCATTATTGCTTTTGGTTCACTGCCTTCAGGCACTCGAGGCCAAATAACTTTCTTTCTCGGTGAGCTGTCTTTCGACTGTAGATTCCTCTCTTACTCATTCATAGTCATGGTGTCTCCTTAGGTCAGTCCTTCACCGTGATGATTGATGTTTCTCCTAAGTTGTCACTAGCCCTTGAACCAAGCCCCAGAGAAAAGCCTGGTGTTATGAAACAGCATTTCCAGGGTTCCTCACTTGCAAATAAAGAACAAAGTCCCCCCCAAATTTCATTGCTGGGAATATATATACTTCTTTTGAGCCAGTGGATGACCTCTCTGTTTGTGTTTGGCATTTCTGCTGTAAGTGAATGTAGCTCAGTGTTTCATTCTGCACTTCCACAGGCACCGCAGGGTGCCACTGGTAATTCTGATGGAATACTTCTAAGCTGCAGCAAGGATTTAGAAGTGCTCAGACGATAATGATACTACTTATGAAGGAGCAGCACTGCTCAGATGTGAGCAACATTAGAAGAAACAAAATGTAACTTGAAAATGAGCTTTTCCTGGTATAAAACTTCCTTTCAAGGCAAGCCAGACTCTCACATTTGGCTCTCTGGAGAGCCAGCAAGCCATAGTGCCCTGCTGTCAGCCCTTCCACATCAGCCTCCCTTTGATGTGTCCCAGCAGAATGTGACCAGATACTGTGAGACTATCAACTTCAATCTTATAAAAACATGGGGTTTTTTTTAGCTGAAAGGTGAACAGGTCAAGGAGTACTATGTTGGAAATAAGGTAATTAATGTGCTTTTGCATATTCTGGAGGCCTAGTTAAAACAAGGCAGCATCCCATCCTGACCTAATGCATAGCACAAAGCAGTAACATCATGCACTGTTCTGCCAGAATTTGGAATTTTGCCCCGAAGAAAGACAGGAATCAGATGACAACTTGAGACATGTCTCTGCAGCAGTAAATGGAGTGGTGAGTTCATGAGGTCTGCGCTTCCCCTGAGATTAATCTTGGGGGGGAAAAAAAAAAGTCCTGTAAAGGTAAAAGCCCTGAATAACTAAGTAATCCAACTTTCCCCCTTAGGTGTATGGGGCTACAACAGGATCTCCCACAGATAGTGACCATCCTAAAGAGAAGAGGGAAGGGAGAACTGAAGAAGAACTGGGTTCTGATTCATCCAGTACAGCTGACAGTAAAATTGGCTTTTCAATGAATGACAGTCCTACATTTAGCAAGGGTTTGTTTGTAGGCAGTACAGACTATTCTAACAAAAACCTTCAGAATATGAGCATAAACCTGTCTGGCGTCAGTTTCCCAGAGGAGGACAAACGAAGAGGGGCTCAAGATACCTTAGGATCACATTTTCCAGCTGTTGAGACTGGAAAAGAACAGCCAAACTACAGACTGTCGAGAGATGCTCAGCAGGGTGTGCTGCAGGGTGAAGCCTTGCAGAGCACAGGCAAGCACGTCCCCATCAGCAGCGCTGGCCCTCTCCTGAGGCACACGCAGGAGGCTGCGGGGCCTCAGCCTTCCTCGCAGGAGCAAGAAGTTTCTGCAGTCAACTACAGTCAGGTTGTGCTAAGACCCAAAGTGTCCAGAGCAAACAGTGTGAGCAGCATTGAAGAGACGGACTCTCCAGCCAGCTCTCCGAGTGAAGACAACCCTCCCACAGAAAACATTGCCTTCATGATTACTAAAACAGCTGTCCAGGTGCTCTCGAGTGGGGAAGTTCACGACATTGTCAGCCGGAAAGGAGGAGATGTGCAAACAGTCAACATCGACGCGAGGAAGGATGTGGCATCAGAGAAGGGCATCCCTGAGAACATAGACAGTGAAGAGCCAGTGGTGTGTCTGGACAAAAAACCTGTCATCATCATTTTTGATGAACCAATGGATATTAGGTCAGCGTACAAACGGCTCTCTACAATTTTTGAGGAATGTGATGAGGAGTTGGAAAAAATGATGACAGATGAAAAGATAGAAGAAGAGGAGGAGGAAGAAAATGAAGCCCATGAAGTCTCCGAGAGGCAGAAGGAAGAGTCACCAGTAGGTAATGACAGAAAAGCAACCACAGAGCATTCAGCTGCTCACAGTCCCCAGGGGCCATACCCATTTAACCTTCAGTCTGACTCTGCAGAAAGCAGACCTCCTGCAGAGGAGGAAGGCACAAAGACAAATGTTAACAAATACCGTCAGATCTATGGGCTAAACACAGAAGCAAACTCCGACTCTGCCGATCAGTTGGGAAGCAGGCAGGATTCTAAGAAAAAATTTAAGTTTAAATTCCCTAAAAAGCAGCTGGCTGCTCTGACGCAGGCGATACGGACAGGAACCAAGACTGGGAAGAAGACCTTGCAGGTTGTGGTCTATGAAGAAGAGGAGGAAGATGGGACCCTGAAGCAGCACAAGGAAGCAAAAAGATTTGAAATCACTAGGTCTCAGACTGAGGAGAGTGATAAAAGTCCTTCTGGGAAGCAAGAGGGACCCTCCGGAGCTGCAGTGTCCCTGTCTAGGACTGATGAAATTCGACAAAGTACATACAGAACGCTAGACAGCCTTGAGCAGACTATAAAGCAGCTGGAAAGCACCATCAGTGAAATGAGTCCAAAACCTATCCCTGAAAACACATACACCTCTGAGGGAAGCACTGTCCCCTTCTCTGCCCAGATAGTACCAGAGACCCCATCCCGAGAGCGTGTAGTGCTGGATGAGAGCCTTGCTGGTGTAGAGCCCCCTGCATCACTCCCAGCCACTTCACGTAAGGTACCTTAGTCCGAGAAATCAAACCTCCAGCTGCTTTCTAAAATCTGCAATAATCACCATTAAACAAGAGGGTCTTGTGATTTGTTTGCTTCCTTTCAGGTGGCTTGTTTGGGCTCCCCACGAGGTGTCTAACAGCTAATAGACCTTTGGTTTTGGGGGTTTTTTAAATCTTTGCTGCTGATTGGTGATGGGCAAATGCAGGGGAGCTGGGTCGAATAATCCGCTGTGTGAAATGACAAGCGTCACTGACATGAAATCCAGGCTGATCAGTAGCTGAGCAGTTTTTTTCCATTTGATTCTGGAAGTTAACACCTGCGGTGTGAAGCTCCTGAACTTTCCCTGCATGTAGTACTGTGGCTTGTTTTTGGCGCATGGTGTGCAGTCCTCTCTTCAAGCACTCTGGCATTGACCATGCCCTCTTGTCTCCCCTCCCTGCCCCTCCACTCATTTCCACAGGGCTCCAGCACTTCCTCCCAGACAAGCCGGATGCCAGTCCCCATGGCTTCAAAAACTAGGCAAGGAAGCATGGAGAAATCAGGCAAACAGCACAAGCTGCAGGATCCACGCCAATACAGACAGGTAGTTTTACCCTAAACCCGGTGTTTGGATGGACATTTCATGTTGTTGTTTATTTAAAAACTCCAGTAACTGACTGAGACTATACCAAATACCAGATGCCTGAGGTCTAACTGGACATCCTGGATCCTGGGGGCATGACAGTACTGATCTTTTCACCATGCTTGTGCATGCATGTCTGCAATAAAACACCTGCTGCTTTTTTTGTTTGGTTGGTTTTTGGGTTGGTTGGTTTGTTTGTTGGTTTTGGCCTTTTTTTTTTTTTTTAAACTGTGGTATTCAGCTGTAATTTTAAGATGTCAACTACCTGTTTACTTTCCATTTGGTAAATGTGGTCATTCCTTAGGAGAAGTGGGAATGCTTCTGTTCAGAGAGTCTTTACAGGAAGCCCTGGACACTAACATGTTGGTGTAGGTGGCAGTGGGTGCACATTAACCTCCGGCGGGACGTCTCTCACACGTTAACACTGCGCAGCATGGCCAACGTAGTGCCTGCTCTGTAACACGTAGGTCGCGCCTTCTCACAAAGCTCTCCTGGCTCTTTCTCTATGCACTCTTCCTCGGGCACTTCGGGTTTCCTACCAGGTCCAGTCCAGGGCTGCAGGACTTAGCTCAGGCCTCCAGCTGTTAGTTCTGATTCTCTGCAGGGCTGTTTTCCCAGGTCCTGTTGGTTTATCATGTTACTGGCATTCTGACAAACTGTCTCCTGACATCTTTATTTGCAGGCTAATGGAAGTGCTAAGAAAGCTGGTGGGGACTATAAGGCTACTTCTCCTACCCTACCTGCTTCTAAGATCCCAGCCTTTTCTCCCACTTCTGGGAAAAGCAGCTCAGCACCTGCTTCTAGCGGTGACAGCTCTAACCCTCTTAATCCACCTACTAAAACCTCCATTCCTTCCTCCTCCCTTCTCGGTCCTCAGACAGGTCGCATAACTTACTCTACCTCCCTCATCCCCTCTGTCTCTAACGGCTCCTCCAAGTTTCAGAGCCCCACTTACCCAGGGAAAGGTCACCACCTCTCCTTCTCGCTACAGACTCAGAACGGCCGGCCACCCCCTCCTTCTTCCTCTACCTCCCCCCCCTCCTCTCTCTCTCCCCCTTCCCTGAGCCAAGGTGTGAAGAGCATCAGGACAATCCACACCCCTAGTTTCAACAGCTACAAGGCACAGAACGGGAATGCCGGCAAGTCCGCCCCATCCACGGTCAAGGAACCATCCTAAAGGTTAAGCACAGCACACGCGCCAGGTCACCGAGGCTTTGTGTTCACTTTCAGAGAATCCGCAGCCAATATTTTAACCAGGGAATGTAACCATTTTGCTGTATTGCTGGAGGCTTAATACTAATCACGTGCTAAATACTGAATTACTACACTAGATTAGAGTGAAGCTTTTTGGAAAACTGTTGCTGTTGTAACGATAAAAGAGCATTTTCTTTCTATAGGCAGCACCTCTTAAAATAAGTGTGAAGGTGTGTGAGTGAACTTGACTGTGTTTGCACAGCAGTGTACTGAGCATGGGGAATTGTATGGTTAAAAATTTACTAAGTTGTTTTGTATAAAGCTATTTTTCATTATGGGGTCTAGAAGTGAACAGAGATATACTAAAGTGTGATTATATTCAACTGTAAAACTGAAACTAAAATATTTTTCTTTTATTTTGGTGTTATTTAGCTTTGTTACAGATTTCTATTTTTGTCAACAAATGTCATGGTTCCTTTCGAGATCTTTTGCCAAAACATTTTGATACTATTGTAATGTACATTTGAAAGTAGTATGCTGGACAGTAAACCTCTGCACAAGGAACAGAACAAGACTGGTCTTATGTGTGTATGAGGCAACTCAACTTATTGCACTGCCATTCAGATTATATTTAAGAATTTGCCAGCCAAGGAAAAAATAAATTGTTTTACACATATAGATAGTTGCTGATTACTTTTTTTCTTAGCGGAATCCACCCTTTTCCCTTCAGTTTTATTTTACTGAGACCTGGTAGCCCATTAATGTATTGCATTGTGGATTTTAAAATGTACACTTCAGTACTGTTCTGTATACTGGCAAACTTTTGTACATATCTATAAATATCTATAAATAAATAAATACTGTATGTGGCTGGGCACATAGAGTAGTTTTACTACACCAAAGTTAATTTTTATGCATGCTTAAAAATATATATGGGGAAGGGTTGATAAAGATGGATATCAGTTAAATAGAAGAACAGCAAGAAACTTGCATAGCTAATGATTTTGTAAATAAATTTATTTGTATAACACCATAATGTAATATACAGAACTATGATAAGCAAAGATCTTTACAAAAATAAAGGGCTGCATGCTTATATATTTGTATTTTGTCACTAGTAACTTTTCAGATGGTCTCAATTATCTGTTCAGCTGTCTGCCTGACGGTGTTAAGCCATTGGGGAAAACCTGACTTTATTTTCCCCAGATTAAGGCCGTACATAGTTATTAATTTCAAAATGGGGTCTTGCAACTTTATGTCGATAAAAGCTTATTGCTGGAACTCCAAGTCAGAAAACCAGCAAGCAAAGAAAAACCTCTGAGCGATTGAATGAGGTATCATCCCTTCCACCTTGAGGCATTCCTTGTTTCATTTCCCCTTGTGAAAGGAAGTTTCCTAGAAGCATCATGGCAAGGCCGTGCAGCTGGGGAATGCAACCATTAATCCGTGCCTCGGGAACACAGCACAGTCCGCCTGCAGGGGGTCAGGCCGAGCGCCGGGCTGAGCCGAGCGGGACGGGCTGGGGCGCTGCAAGCCAAGGCAGAGCCTGAGCACGGTTCGAGCGCCCACACGGCACCCCTGCAGCGAAACCAGCTCCCCTCCAGCCGGGGCCGAACACCGGGACTGGCGGCTCCAGCGTCTGCTCTGCTCCCTGCTCACTTACACAAGGAGTACACAATTCCCTGGCTCCAGAGGGAATTGCCTGATCCGGTGCTGTAGCGTGTTCCCAACTCCCCGTGCAACACACGATACACAGAGAGCACCAGCAGGCTGGGAACCCTGCTCCTCCTTCACACAGCCAAAATGCAACCCCAAGCTAAATGATGCACATAGCAAGATTTGTTCCTAAACCGTTTGTCTGACATCTCCCAAGGATCAGATACTTACTGAAAAACAGGGACTCACTAATAACTTACCCTCTGTAATAGCATGTGAGGTGTCCCCCATGAGCCACGGCACAGGCAGGCAGGGTCTCCAATGACTCTGGCTCTGCTCCCACGGCTGCTTCTCAGAGCCTCTTCAGGTGAGGGGCTACAGCAGCACATTCTCTGTGTCTGGCTGAATTTAGACATGGACAGTGATTGTATAATGAACCAACAACCCTGCACAGTCACTGGTGTCCCAGGGCAGTGAGGCAGCGCTGTGCTCACTGCTTTGGTGGTGAATGTGAAAATTGCGCTTAGGCAGTGAACACTACACCCACCTGAGGCCTCAGCTGCACTGTGACCTGCACTTTTGGTGCACCTGCTCAGTGCTGGGGTGCAGCACTCGCCACGAAACAGCAACAGGATCAGCCAGCTCATAACCCACTGTACAGGCAGCACTGCCGGGACTGTCTCAAGTCAGGCAATGTTTATTCCCTCTCCATCCATCTTATCCCGCAACAAAGTTGTCAGGCTTTCACAAACACAGGCAGGGAAGAGCTGTACACAGGCTGTAGCTCAGCAAAACCATCAAGTCTGTAAATAAATCCTTTCCACACAGAAAAAATCAGAACTGGACAATAGTGAAAAAGACAGGTTTCCCACTGCAAACCGGTTATGAAGAGCAGTTTTGGTGGAGCTGGCTGCAGCTGAAGTTTGAGACAAGCCATGGGACAGGTACCACTGCAACAGTGGCGGTGCACTGGCAGAACAGCCCCCAGCCTCGCTGCTCTGAAATCCAGCAGTGAAGCAGCTCACTGAAGGAGCTGAAGGACCTTCCTGCTGCTGTGTCAGCCAGTTCCTCCTGCAGGGAGGGACTGCAGCAAAACCAAAGTGACACTGCACAGAGCCCCTGCGCTGGGCAGGACACACAGGTGGGAAGGCAGAGCCAAAGAGGCTGCATACAGCAGGAAAAAGGAGGGATGTGCAGGACATCTGAAGTGTACAGGGCCAAAATCCATCTGATCCCCACTGAGAGGGAGCCCTTCCTGCAGGTTTAAAAACTCATGGATTCAATAGCAGATGGTGAAGGTAAATTTTTAGTCTCGTGACTGGGAGCCACAGGTACATGCACCACTTCCAGGACTGCAGGCCTGCTTTATGCCATTCCCCCTCCAGGCCACACATCAGCCTACACCCCCTTCCAAAGGCTGGCACAATTAACTGGCTGATTACTATCTAAATGTAAATGGTGTTATGACCTGGCTTTGGGAACAAAAACACAGCTTTTTGTAGTATATGAGGCCACATTTCAAACTCTTTCCTGAACAAAGTGGAGAGGTTCTCAGAGGCTGTACAGGAACCCGAGGCCCTTAATGTGCAGCTCCGCAAAGAATTTTTCTTCAGCTCTGCAGCAGCACAAAAGAAGTTACAGAACTGTGTGGACTGTGGCCATGTCTTAATTCCACATCAATAATGCTGTGAGTGATACTAATGGGGACCGTAACAAGCCCTTTAAAGTCTTAAAAAGCAGTCACGCAGCACTTCCACTACCACACTCCAGAAAAGGCAGTTCAAACTAAACCACTGATCACCACTGAAGAAGGAATTGCTGTAAGGAAGCATTTAAAAAATCCAAACACTACCATTGCTACCAACACAGTTCATACTTCTGTTATTTCTCCATTAGATCACAGCTTATCCTGTCCCTAACAACTTGCAGCTTCAGTGCTCCAAACAGTCCTCAGACCAGAAGTACTTTCCAAGCCAGCCTGAATCCTTCTAAAGACATATAGAAATCAAAAAGGACACAAATAGCAATGTTTAAGAAATTCTGTCTAAACATAAAAACCCACCCCTTTTTGCTCCATGACCAAACACTGGCACAGGTTGCCTAGGGAGGTTGTGTAGCTTTCAACTGTGGAAATACTCAAAACCCAGCCCCAGCCCCAGCCTAGAGCAACCTGCCCTGGCCGCACATGGCTGAGCTCGGGGTGGGCTCAGTGGTTCCTGCCCACCTCACCTGCTCTGCAGCCCTGTGGAGCCACCCATCCCACTGAATCCAGGTTCCCAGAGGGAACACTGACACTAACAGTATCCACCTCAGGGCAGCCTATTGTATGCACACACTTCCCTCCTTGAGTCAATCAATCAGACTGTCACCATTCTCTTCCACAGGAGGGGGAAAAACAGCAAGGGAAAAAAAAAAAAACCCAACACAGTAAAAAAGCACTACATATAAGGGTCGGAGGTAGCTGCTCTTAAGATCAGGCACAGCAATGACTCCTAAAAATGCCTATCTTCTCAGCTGCCACAATGGCTGAAATTTAAGGGGACCCCAAATCTTGGCAGGCTTCAAGAAGCAGAAAAAGTATCAGCATTTTTCCAGCCTCAGACATGCAATCACTCACTACTTTCTTCAGGGGGAGCTCAGTACCGCCTCTCTCTGATGCCCCTGGCAGATGCTCCCTGCATCTCTCCCCCTCAAGTCATCGGTTTCCCCTACAGGTTCGACTCTACCAGTGCAGCAGCAGAGAATACCATGGAGATGGATGAGGTTAAATAAACTGGTACCTGCAGCACTGTCAGCCAATACAGGTTATGTTTTGCATGTTTGTTTTCTAAATTCATAATTTTTCAGAAGATCTTGTGCTCCTCTTCATTTAATACAATTACAGTTCTATGTTCTCAAACACAGAAATTGACAGCCATGTGTCTGGGTTCAGGAGTAAAATGATGAGTTATCTATAAACACAACAAAATGGAAATTAACCCATCAAAATGGCTGTCAAAGCAGGGTAAGATGCAGACCCCTATGCCCCCTGTGCACCTCCCTAAGTACACTGCTTCACTGAGAAGACCTCTGACTTACTGTGCATGCTCAGCACACACTGACAAGCTTCTGAGACTAATGATGGAACAAAATACAGCTCCAGTAAAATGGGTACTCGCTGATGAACAGCATTAAAGGTGTCACAACACTGCATTCTGAAATCCCTGGTCCACATACACTTTACTATTATGACTGAAACAAATCCTGTCCTGCTGCCCTTCACAGAACACACCCGTTCTTCCCAACGCTGCACACAGAACACTGCTAATGCACCCACCTCCTGCCTGCTCCGGGAGGAAAAAGGCATTTTAGTTTGCAGGGAAACCACACGAACATGGCTCATTTTTATGGGACCTGGTATTAGATGCACCCAATTATATGGTGAGAACTTTCACAGAGGTCAACTGTCGTATCTGAGACTTTACTTCACAGCCCATTTTTACAATGCTTTCTCACAAGAATCAAAACCAGAGCAGATCAAAGCATGGAGCTGTTACAGTCACTCTGAAAAGAAATGAGGGCTGGCTAAAAGCACATTGGCCAACACATCCCAGTACCACAGTTCCTTCTTCTTGCAGTAAATGGACACATTGATAAAGGTTAAATCCTCTGCCAAGCAAGAAACTGTAAGACACAGGGACACCCAAAGTGATGAATACCTGCTTTGTTTTCAAGTAGGTGTGCAGGAACATAGAATAAAAAACTATAACTGATAGAGTTTGCACACAGATGAGTTTTTAGGGTAGAGGCACATTTTTTAATTAAAATTATAAAAAGTCCAAGACTCAAACTACAGTGGTGTTCTGATTGGCAGATACTGATCTTCATTTTGACTTCACAAAACCTGTGCATTGAACATAAACCCACTTGCTACATACCTTAGAATCAAATTATGTATCAAGATGAGAATATTTAACCAATTAAATCTCTCTCACATGCTGACCTGCACAGTGTGACCCCACAAAAAAAAGATTAATGAGAAGTGTCCTTCATCCTGGAGGAACTGCAGGTTTTGTGATCCTGAGCGCAGCTGCTGACTACAACCTATAAACGTGACATTTCAAAATCATTCAGCAGAAAGAATTTGACTCACACCAAGAGTCACCAAAACAATTTTATTTCCAGTGTTTAAGTGGGTATGCACACAGGCATGATACAGGTTTGGATTCATTAGGTCTTCATGCAGAATTATATTCTCAATAAAAGAAACCAGTTCCATCCAGTATCCACTATCTACACGCCTATGTTACAACATTTATATCAAATCTGGTATCTGAAGAAAAGATACACATGTAATATGTACAGTTAAGTTACTTATTTTACAGAAAGATTAGAAATTCAAGTCACATAAAACTCAAAATCTGTATTAAAATTGGAAATATAAAACTCCAATATTTACTGGAATGCCTAAGGAATGGAAGCTCTGTAGCCACCTGTGTTAACATTTGTAAAATGTAATGAAAGAAGTTAACAGTAAAATGCATTCATTTGTTTGTAATAAGTTTCTCTAATTTAGCAATATGGCACCCTAACAAACCAAATGAATTTATAATGAGGCACTTGTTAGTGACTAAACCAAAAGAACAATTTTCCTGCATACTAATGCCAGGCCAACTCTCAGTCAGAAAACCATGTACACACTACACAGCATGTTGCATCAGATGCTTTGTTCAACATTTGTATGCAGCCATCAAATATACTTTTTCTTAAAATATATATATATACTTTAACTTTAGTGTTCTTCTGGCTGTGGTAATGCACTGTGAAGACGTTCCACAGAGCACATTGATGAATCCAGCCCAAATGAAGGCTGCATAACAACAACAGTACAGGAAAAAATATTTATATATGTACACACACACACACACACGCACGCACACACACACAGAGTTACTGGGAAGTGTAACAGTAAGTTAATGAATTGCTGCAGTGGACATAGCTCCCCATTTCAAAGATACTGGTAGAATCGAGATCTAACCACTTGGGTCCCAGACAGTTTATGAGGATGGGCATCAACTGCTGGGCTGAAGTTGTTTTTGTTCATGTTCTGATAATTTTCACCATTTACCTGGTCTGGTGGCTGAAATGGTCCCGAAGGTGATGTTCTATTAATTAAAGTCAAGCTGCTGGAAGAGCTGCCTTCATCTGCCTGCATCTCTGCAGATGAGGGCAGTTCTACCTTTGATACCTCTGCTAAGTTAGTGTTCTCAAGTCTGGGCTTTCCAGTTTCACCCGTATTAAGGTCAGTTGTGCTAGTGCGTAACCGTTCTCGTGCAAGCCAGTCCGAGATCGAGAGGTCCTGGGCTGGACATTTTGGCTTCAACCGAGTCACAGCTGAAAGCTCAGATTCTCTCTCTCTACTTTGACTTGGTTCTTGAGCTTTCCAAGCATTCAGGACACTTATTTCAGCAAAATCTCTCTGCCCTCCAAGTGTGTGCCTTCGCCTGATATTCTTTCTCTTTGCAGTCTCTGCAGAGTTAGCTTTTTGATTCCCAACTCCAAACATGTCATCAGCAGACGATTTGAGTCGCAGCTTTAACCTATCTGTAATCTTAAGTCTCCATGTAGGTTCCTGTTTGTCAGCCTCACTTTTGGCCGATGTAGCTAAACTGCTTGTAGATCTTCCTTTTTTCATGATGTCAAACATTTTGGTCACAGTAGGCAAGTCCTTCTCACTCCTTGCATCCCCTGACCCCTCACTGTCCGTTTTGTGCCGTGCAGACTTTCTCCTGGAGAGTGTGTCACATTCAATAAGTTTGTGTGAGCTAAAAAGTCTGCGACTCTCTAACTTTGGCGTGGAACTTCCCTCAGTACAACTTACTTCGCTTTCTTCAGAGTTCCTGCGACTGGTCTTTGCCACTTCTGAACCCTTCCCTTTGGACAGCCTTTCGGCAGCAGCACTCGTAGCAAAGACAGGGAAGTCACTTTCACTGTCCGTCTCCATAGGACGGCCTTCGCTGATCAATTCACTTCTTTCATCATCAGCATCTTCTCCCTTGCTTTCTGTCACTGACTGCACCTCAGGGCTCAGCATACTGGCATCTAAACCAGTCAGATACATAGTGGATGAAGTAGTTGAATAATCTGAGGTGATGGAGCTGACATCAGCTGCTAAAAACTCATTGTGTTTAATTTCAGGGCTGGCTACTTTTTTGCATGAGTATCTGTGCTGGGAAGCCTGGGAGGAAGTGCTTAGCATAGTGCCAGAGTCAGACACTGTCTCCTCAACCTGGGAAGAAGATTGTGAAACAAGCATTTTTGGGTTATTCTTCTGCATGGTTTGCAGACAGTTGATATTTGATGATTTTGTACATTTTTCACGGTAAGGCAGTGAAGGTTCCTCTGTCAAGATATTTTCTTTCTTTAAAGACTTCTTTTCATCCTTTACAACATTCACATCTTTTTTACTGCTGTTCTCTTTTTCCTTCAGGACAAACATCCTTTGTTTTCTCCCTATTTCTCTCTCTCTTTCATATTCCCCTTTAGCTGTGTCCTCTTTTGCTGTGTCACCACGAGATTGTTCTGCAAGCTCCTTCTTGAAAAACACACTATCCAGCTCATCCTCTGAGCTACTTGGTTGTGGTTTCTCTTTAGTTTTTTTCCGCTTGCGACTAGCTGCTGCAAAAATGGAGGACACAAGCAGTTCCTTGCTATACTGATCCTTTCCAGAACCCCAAGAACCCTGTTAAAAAAAGGGAGAGGGCAGAAATAAAGTCAAAAAGAAACATTCATTAGCCTGAGACACTTTAAAAACACATCCTGAGCTTCACAATGGAAAATGTCTTCATTCAGGAAACATTTACATGCTCTTTCTGTAGTTTAAATGACATTTCCCAAGAAGTCAATTTTCATCCTGAGCATTCCACTTTTTATCTGAATCCCTTCAACTTAACAAAGAATAGTTTGTGTATACAACTATTTAGTTTTTGATTGACTAATAAAGCAGGCCCCATTACAGTAAGAAAACCTTTTCAAGACTGGTTTGCAGCTGCTTCACAGATGCTTCACAATCCCTACTTTCAAGGTCTTACCTATTCAAAAAAGCTAATTGCTCCATTTTTCAGTTCACTTTTCACCTTTCAGACTCAGTTTGTAAATGGTATCAATTAATTACTGCCAATAAAATGACTGTTATTCATAACTAGCTTAAGTGTAGAAAATTAACAAATAAACTTCCTTATTTTAGAGGAATCTACCTTGAAAATGGCACAGAGACAATAAAACTACAAGCCAAATTATTCCATTTTATGAATTAAAAACTATTTTCACTACTCTGACAACATTACCACCTGGGCCCCTCAAAGCTATGCACCTTTCCTACTTTCTGCCCCACTGCTACAGGCAGTGTGACATGGTGTCCTGGAAATTGGGCTATTTTGAGGAAACAGCTGAGCCACCAAACATCCTCACAGAGCAGCTGGTTTGGTATCTCCACAATGAATCAGAAGGATGCTCTGAGTCCTGTTCCCAGCTCCAAGGGGATATCAATGCCCCACCTGGAATGCAGGCCAGCATAAAGCTGTGCCATGAGCTCACTGAGGTCAGCTGTGTGCTGTCCTGTCACCCTGTGCTACAGACACCCAGTGTCAGAACTACTCAACAACAGCCCAGGAGACAAAGATTATCCACGTGTCAGGTGAGAGCTTTGTCATCAAACTGAGGACTGAACAAACGCCCCATGTTCTGGTCTTGTTCCCCTGCTTCATGAGGCATTCCTCCCAGGCACAGCAATACTTCCCAGGGAAATTCTGCAGAGCAACGTTTAACCACAGCCTGCGCCTTCCTCTAAGAGGAGGAACTATTACCTCCTGAAGAACAGGCTGAATTCTAAGTATACTTTTCTCAGTGAAATAGAGAAACATAAATACTCTCTGTGAGTTAGCACTATGCCAAACAACAGGGAATATACTAGGTATACATTTACCTCTACTAAATGAGATGCAAAAAGGAGGTAAGTGCCCACAATTGTGAGAGCTTGGAACAAAGCTGCTGCTGTGTGCAGCTGACTGCTTTGGTAGATGTAGCTAACTGCACACAAGTACTTTCCAATGTAACACCTCAAAAATAAGTAATGAGAAAACTACTACCATTTACTCAAGAAATTCTACATAAGCTTTATAGTACATCTGCAGATCAGTGATTTAATAAAGCAAGCACCTAACAGATTTCAGAAGCTTCTAACTATATCATATCTCAAAATTACTTACCTTAGATTTTGCTGAGTCACTAGTAGCTGAATCTGTGGAAAAATTAAAAAAAAATTCTGCTCAGTTCTGTGCAACTTTTTTATTGTTGCTACAGACAATGCTGGACTTATGAAAAAGACAAGCACAGAACAAGATGTGAAGCAAATTAAAACCAGAACAGAGTGAATAGTCAGAGCTCACAAAGATGCAAGCTGCACCACAGAAAGCCACCGCCATGAAAGGATGCTGTGAATTGTAGGCAGAACCAGCTCAATGACAGGAATGGCAAAGGAGCCCTGTTCTTCAAAATAAAAAACAGAAATACTAATGTTTATTCGATGCTTTAAGTATACAGCCCCTGCAAAACCGCAGCTGAGAGACCTTTTCAGGATGGCACTGTGTACTCTCCTGAGATTCAGGATACACAAAGCAAAATTGGGTGTCTTAGTACAGTTGGCTCCCGAGGTACAAATCATGGTTCTTGTAGTCATACTATTTTTGTGAGTTTTTAAAGGAATTAAGTCATATTTTGTGTGCAAAATTATACATCTCTCTCCACTTCTTACTACATACAGGAAAAATTTTATTTTTAAATTGGCTATATGTCAGCAGCTACCAGTTTTGTACTTTCCCATAACAAGCGCTTTTATGAAATGAAAAATGGTTTTACTGTCTCGCAAAACCCAAGATTATACAATTATAAAGGGGGTAGGAAGGGGCTAGCACAACAACTAAAAAACATGAACTTGGGACTTTCTCCCTGGGAAGAAAGAGCTGAGCCCCCTGCCACGCCCCTTTTTGACACATGGCTAATGCTTTATGACTAGAAAGACTGGTAGACCATACCATGCTATTTCTCCTCAGGGTCTGCTTCAGAGATAACAAGAAACAGCAGAAAAACTTTTAAAAAGTAGCATTGATCTGTTTAAAATACTCTTAAAAGAAAATTTACAGCACAGATCAACTTGGGGTTTTTTCCATTTACAAGAAACGGGGGTTTCTGCAGACAAGGCAGCTACAGTGTGAGCAACAGTCCTCCTTCTTCCTACAGTTCCAGCTGTCCATCAGTGACATCACAGAATCCACTAATGACATCACCGTGTGATAGACTCCTCCCACTTCGCCTGTTACAACATCAGTACAAAGTGACTGTTTCAGTAAGTGCTGAACAACCCTTTGGAAACTGAAACAAAAGCTAGAGACCAAGGGATAACATTTGTGGGATACAACATGCTGGGTTAGTGCAATAGTAGAGTGAAGGGAGGAGGGGAAAAAGTCACCAAAAAAGAGCCTGTAGTGCTTATCCTTAGCCACAAAAGAGGATGGCATTTATAAACAGAAGGAAACCAGCTTTAGTATAAACATACTGCAACATACTTAAAGTGTCCATCACTTGACAAGAAAACGTAACTCAATTTTTTGCATTCCTAACGTTGAGAAGGAGCAATATTAGAACACCACTGAAGATCAGTCTTTCTACCATCACAACAAACCACCTTACAGCAGCATATCTGCTTGACCTCACGATGATGATTGCATGGGTTACTGTGAATAAATAATATACTATGTGCAAGCCTCATCTTTAATGATTAAATTCCTGTTAGACAAAAAAGTCTTACAAATTATATCATGCATGATTATCAACAATTCAAGTATTTAAGAAATGTTAAATGATCTTTTGGAAAAGAGGAAAACATTTTATTAGTAAAAGAAAATAGGAGGAGAGTTACAGTGAGTTAACAGAGTAGGTTATTCTAGCCTATGGACTAGCACTGTCCAGGCAAGAGTTACCTGATACGTCTCCAGGAGATACTCCCGTTCTTCCAATGTTGGTGAGTAAATGATCTATGTTTGGCACTGGCTGAGACTCTACAGTGTTTTCCTCCTGAACTGCTGTCTACAGTTAATAAACAAAGATCTCTTCATCATCGTTTCACAAATAGTTCATTATGATTCAACAGCATTTAGAAAACTGCATTATTCACCTGAAGAACACGAGGAAAGCGTGTCCTATTTTCCTTTATGCTTTTAAAACAAATGCATGGCTTGCTTTTTTAAAAAAAATAGAATTCATTACTACAAGGACTGAAAAGCTAAAAAGGCGCTTCTGAAGAGCAAACCATACAGTGACATAGTAAGAAATACACAGGCGTTCTAGAAGCAGTAGCAGCAGATTCTAAACTAAGGTAGTTACAACACAAGTATTTATGCCATAATACTTACAAGAGGTTCTTCAGCATCATCTTCTGTGAAAAACCAGTCATGCTAAAAGTCAAAATAAAAAAGGTGAAAACCCCACAGGAAATACAAAACTCAAATGTGGCACAATCAAACATGGATACTACTAAAAGTGAGAGTTTGATGGATAAATACCAGACCCAAACTGGCCCAATGAGAAAAAAGCTGGTTGATCTGTGTACGATCTTATTTTTTTAAATAATGAAATGCATTCACTTACTTTTTGGATGAGTGTTTCTACAATTTTATATTGGTCTGGCATGTGCGTAACCATGTGTGTCATGTTATCATCAGATGTCCTCACAAGTGTTGGACCAAATACTATGGCCAGGTTTCTTGGTTCCATCTAAGAAATGAAGTATTTCCACATCATACATTTATAATGAGAAAATAAAATAATATGGGCTAAGTACATTAATATAACACTATATATATATATTAGAACAATTTAAAATAGGGACATAGGAGTTTTTTAAAAATACGTTACTGACTCAGGTAGAATGCTACACTACACCAAAACTCTCCTACATACAGCTGCAATAAATATACCCAGCATTTCTGCAATTCAGAATTCCAACCTTCCTTAACCTACTGCAAGCAAATGGCTCCACAAACACAGAAAACTCATGAACTCAGATACAGCCTTTATGCTTTCAGGGAGATCTTTTCTTCTTTCCTTAAAGAAATACTGATGCTTGCAAACATTGATATTTTATGAATTTTTTGTTTTGTAAAAAGGCATTGATAGCTCCCTGGTTTTTTTCCTGAAAATGTTTACATGACACACGCACAAAATTAAGCTGGTAATCAAATACTATATTATATCTTCTGACAAAGACCTCACTCAATTTGCACCAACTTCGGAGGAGGCGGCAGAACAAACACCACAGACCCAACACATCTATTCGTGAGACAGGCTTGGAGTTATGTGATCAGGGCACCACTACGAAACTGAATTAAGTTTATGACTAATGTTACATCTCTGACAAATAATTACAAGGAGCAGCAGCAGAACTTACCTTTTATTTTTGCTTACTTCTTTAACTCTGTGTTTACTATTCTGGTATAGAACAGACCAGTAATAAACAGGAGGCAAGGCCTTTGTGCTTACCAGAAGTAAGTTGCAAACATGACACAAGCCCCTGATGCTCTCTTTGACTTACTTCTTTTGACAAGTCACACAATTGTAAAAACACCTTATTCATCCAGCCTTATATATTCAATAATATTAACAGTATTTAACAACATTCATACAGCCCACCAAAACCATAAAATGATGAAAAAGCTTCCTTTAGTCACTGCACTTATAAATGACATTTACTGTAATTTCCTTATAATGTCCGCTGTAATTTCACTAAAGTTTATAATCTGTTGAATTTTCTTTTAATGAACACACAAGTATTTTTCTTTCATATTTAACTGGAAGGTATTATTTGCAGAACCTACCCTATTCACCTCAACTGATCTTTTAAATAATTTAAGATGATTTAAATGATTTGGCCACAGGCTTTTCTACGTACCATCAATTATATCAGATTTTTTCCTGTGCCCTGCACATTGGTAGCCAAGCCACCACATTACCTGCCCTGAAGTAAACATCCATAAACACACCCATACTATGGACAGCTTTGCACTCAGCTACCCCTCCCTGAGAGCAGAAAACTCCCTAATTTCATCTGCAACAATAAATTATCATTTTTGTGTATTATAATACACAAAAATAATGCTTAATGAAATAAACCAAAATACATTATATGTTTCTTTTGATACCTTGTTCTTTTCTGAGTTCTCTGCTACTGTCTTCAGGTGTGCAGAAAGAAACTTGAGAGTCTCATAATGGTGTTCAGGTAAATCATGAATCTGAAACAAACAATCACTATTCAGAAAACTGAACATCTAATGCTAATTTTGTAGTGCACCTACAACACAACTGATTTTAGTTTACCAGTCTCTTCAGTGTTTTCAGACGCTCAACAGGATCTTCTTTTCTATTGGCATCTATAAAATCTGCATATTTGTCTGTTAAAAAAAGCAGAAATTATTCATATATATGAGTTTTTATATCTATATAGGTATATACACCCCCATCTGCTAGCCCCACTCCTCCTTGAACACAAGTAACATATATAACAAGAATAACCTCTGGAAGTCATAAATTAGCCCATTATATGGTATGTGTATGTATTGTATGAACGTAGGGAAAAAGCTCCCAGGTTTCATAGAACACTGCCACAGTAGAATTGAAAGTTTTACTCTTTTAGATGTATATTCATAATCCCTTCATATCAGAGAAATTCTGTTTACACCTCTCATTCCTAAGATGATCACCATGACTCCCCACTCTTTAGGAAAGACAATATTTATTGCAGAGTGGGGATGATTTAACTGAATTTTCTCTCAAATCACCTGAATGTGGTAAGACAACTGTCCAACATCAATTCCTAAAGACAAAACTGTAATGAAAACAACCTACCGTTGGTAAAGAGGGGTTCTGGGAGCTTTCGAAAGAAGGATTTCAGCAAACTGCTTATCACATTCAAGTCACGCCATTTCTATGTGTTTAAAAGAGAAGGTCAGACATGCTTTATACTTCTATAATCACAACACAACCAGAAGCTTGGGGGATTTTAATATGAAAATAGTGTGATGGAAGACTTACATCATCATGAACATCAATGTCAGTCATTCCTTTGTTGAGCTCTTCTTGCATACTTGAGATGGCAGCATTATTTCCAGGCACTCTGTAAATACCTGTGTACTCAAGACCTCTTTCTTCAACCAGTTTGCAGCATATATCAACAATCAGCGGAATATACTGAAGAAAAAGAGTTATATAGATAAGTAATTGATTAAAAATGTCTTTTAAATTCACAATGAAAGAAAAACTCTACTTCCATACTTTGTTGGTATGAGCTGGGGGGCAGTCATCTAGTCTAACACCAAATGTTCCAACAGCAGAGGGCTTCTTTTCAAATGTCTTCCTCATAATGCTTGGAATGCCTTTTCTCCATGTCCCCTTGTCTTTTGGTGGGCTTGTCTCATCTTTTTGTTGTTAGGACAGTGGAAAAAAGGAAAATAAAAAAGAAAAATAAGAACATTTATGCCACAAAACTGACTGTAAATAGAGGTAACAGATTTGCAAAGAGCAAGTGACACCTGCTGCATTTTTAGCTTTTACCAGTATGGCTTTATGCAACAACTCACCACACATTAGTCTGTCTTAAACATAACTTCTCTTACTCTTCTGTGGTTCAAAAGGTAAATGTGAACATACTCACCCCAGACTTAGAAAAGCAAGTAGCTGGATGGTACTGTGGCATTTCATCATTCTGGGACTAAAGGTATATAAACTACTAAATTTAAACTTAAAATTTATATAAACTACTAGAATTTTAAAAAATGAAAATCTACATTTAGTAGAACAACACTAAGTCTCTGTGGAATCACAGTGCTGCACAAAATACCCATCAAACACTTATGCAGACTTACTCACTCAGGAATTACCAGATTTTAGTCACTCCTAAATCGCATTACTCACTTAAAAGTATTTTCTATCCAACAATCAGATTAGAAGTTCAGTTGCTCTGTTTACCTCTCCTATAGAATTCTTGTAGCAAATTGCAATTCCCATTTATCCTGCACTGCAAGTCATCTAACACAGTAAGTACTTCCTTCTTATTTCTGGAGATACTCTTTCAGTAGATTTGACATTTACCCAACATGTTTAATTTAGTTACATGTGTAGCATTGCAGGAGTAAAGGGATGTTTGTTGGCAACAAAAACCAGAGTTCACTGACAGCTTAAATTCAAGACTGAATCATTCAAAAGTGGTTGATCAATAGTAGTTCCTTATCCAGTTGCCTGAATTCGTATACAACAGTCTTTAAACAACAGTCTGATCTGAAGTACCATATGTTTACACACTATGTGGGAAAAAAAAAAAGAAAAAAAAAGGAAGAAAAAAAAAGAAAAAGAGAATAAAAAAGAGCAGCTTGTGACATTATTTGATGGAGTTCATATATTGATTCAAGTTTGCTGTGCCTGCTCATCAGACTTTTTCAGAACTCAGGACACATAAAATTTTTTCTGGAAAAAATAATACAGGTTCACTCCACTGTTTTAAAAATTAAGACAAAAAAATCTGTTCTTCTATACTTTTGAAGTACTTTAGTGGAAAAATTTACCTTGTCACTTCCAAGTCAGCTGGAGACAAAAGTATGAATTACACACAAAATTATTTCCAGAGCTTGGCAAAATTTTGCTCACAAGAAGCCTAACACCTGTATTTTACTACTGTTAGCACTACATTGAGCTGTTGGGGAAAAAAACCCACAAAACCCTCCTGAGAGGGGACTTAAATAAAAAGCTTCAAGGATCTGAGATGAAGAAGATCCTAGAAATGAGTGACTACAGCTGCAGCTTAAAAAGCCCTGGCTAATACTTAGTTTGCATCTGTATATTCATGAATTCAGAAATACCTGAGAAGGGCACCTCAATGGCTTTGCACTGGGGCAGAAGAGAACTAAAGAAACACACAAAACACACAGACCTTTAGTGAGAAGCTTCCTTTCAGTCTCATCCTTAGGAGAATGTGGGCTCTGAGTCCTCTGCTCTGCTTTAGTTCCAAGCAGAGTCTGTCTGATACTCAGACTCTGGCGAGGTGTTTTGGGAGATGGCTCTGTTTTGCTGCTTGAAGAACTGAAAAAGAGATATTACTTCAGTTAAAAGAAGCTAAATAAGAACTCTACAAAAACTACTGGCAACATGTAATTCACCTACCTCATCATTGTACTGTACTCTTTAATCCTTCGACTAATTAGATCTCTGCTAGTAACACCAGTATCCTATAAAATAAATTGAGAAATATTTTATAATCTTATAAAATAGAAAATTTTTTTTTTCCTTTCAGAATATGATTAACTCTGCTGGTCACCAAATAAGTATAGAATTCAACATTTCAGTACATTTTAAAAATACCCAAACCCTCAACCAAACCAAACCTTCTAACAGGCAGCTCTTGAGAACAGTAAAGACAAAACATTTAAAAACCACAAGGAAAACTAAAGTGAGCAATTACAAATCAACTACTGCTATTTACATGGTTTTTTTCAAAGCAGTATGATCTGATTAAATCCTCTTAAACTGAAAGTAAGTTTAAACAGAAAAAAATGCAAGTAACTCATATTACTACTGTGAAAAATCCAATCCTATATGTACACAAGTACTTAGAAAACTAATTACTACTACAAATACAGCTGAAAAAGCCATGAATTCAAATCTGCTTTTTTATCTACCTGTGTAATACTTTGGATAATTATTTTGAATCTTAGCAAATGTGCATGACCACAGACATGAAAATATTCCTCTCTTGCTCCTCACTACAAAGAAAATGCACCATGGACAATATTGGGACAGGTATCAGTACCTTATGTACAATAGCAGATGCTTGCCCTTGGCAATAAGCATTAACTTAATTCATAGAAACATCAGCATTTAATCAGAGAAACAGGCATCCTTCAACGTTTCACTTTTCAGCTACTGAGAAACTCTTCACACTGTACTACTGCATACATGACTTTGCAAGGCAAGCCTGAAGAGAGACCACACCAATTCTAAACCTTCAATTATCTTTTTAAAAGATCAGGTATTTTTGGCAGATCAGTTTACTATAAAGTGTGCCTTTAGTCAAGTCAGCAACAGCATTAACTAATTTATTTCAAAAGTCTTTTTTCTAATTATGACTATGTCCACCTTTTTTTAAACTCTATTAACTTACTCAGTTACCTTTCCTTTCACCTCATTTTCTTGTATGTTCCTGTACACATTTTGGTCAACTGGTTAATTGAAAATTAATTCTTCTGTTCAAGTATTAATTACAAGAAAACACAATACATTTTTAATTAAAATGCAAGAACTATGACTTCTGCTTTATATATTACACAATTACCTCATCATTTAAGTTGCTGTTGTCCTGTATTGCTTTAATCCATGCTAACATATTATCTCTATCCTCAGCTTGGAACAGGTACTCGCGGTCTGATGTGGTAAGTCTAAACACATTTTTCCTCTTGGTTTCACAGTACGAGATGTCTATCAAGCAAGCATTGATGCTTATAGGTTGTTCTTCCTCCAAGAGGGTCACTTGTTCCTTTTTATCCTTGTACAAATAAAGGCAATGGCCTCGAAGAACAACATACAACTGCTTCCATGGCCGAATGCTCCCACCAACTCGCTGAAAAACAGCAACCAGTGTGTCACTTTGCTTACCTGTTACAGTGCATGTTCCTGGATTACCAAACTACCTCCAGAAGCTTTACAAAGAAAGGCTACCCACCTGGCTGGCAGAAAGACCACACAAAGTGGGATTCACTAATTGCTGTCCATTAGAGGAGTGAATTGCTCGATAACCTGCCCTCCCAGACCACCCGCTGAGGGTGAGTTCACATGTGACAGTAATGAGAAACAGAATGGGACAATTTGTGGTCTGGTATTTAGGGAACTCTTGCCCATGCCTTTTAAACTGCCTTCAAGTCAGAATGGCATTTTCACACCATTGCAATTCCAAACTTCCAATTTTCCTTAAGTGTTAGTCTATATTTGTGCAGAAGGTTATTTTGAACTCAACTCCACAACATTCACAAAAATTACAATTATTTTCATTATTATGAAAGAGGAAAAAATACAACTACATCTACCAAGGGACTGATTATTTAGTTAGTCATTAGAAATTAGTTTACTTCAACAGGTGCTTTAGAATGTAAAATTAAAACAGTTTGGAAAGTAGTCTGTAAAAGAAGCTGAGGAATTGACTGAAGTCAGTTTCTAACAGGTCTAAAATTTTGTCAGTCTTATTGATGATCTTATCCCCTCCAAATAAGTAAAAAACATAAACAAGAAGGCTTCAAGTTTTTTATCTTAGTTTGTAACCAGCTTAGTATTTGTCCTAGGTTAAAACCCCAACCATGACAGGTACCTTTCCTTTGTCTGTAAAAAGCTGACGAAAATGGAGCCATCCTTCTTTGGAGGCATCACCAAATACCTCTGAAGAAGAATCTTTTCGGGAACCAGAGTCTTCTGAAGATTTCTGGCTGTCTGGGACCTAGAGAAAACATCACAGAAAGAACCCCACAGTGTAATTCCACACACATTTGTCTACAGTTCCTATGTTCAAGATGTTTTTCACTTTAAGAATGTCCCCAGGAATACACTCCCGAGAAAACAGGATTTCTAAAGTTTACACATAACAATAGTGTTATGTGGTTACCTTACACATGCCAAGAATACTTTGAGAAACTTCAGGAGTCTTAGACTCTCATTAGTAAGTTTTCACCAAAGGCCACCATGTTTAATACACTTTGTTTACAGAGACTGAGGAAAATGAAAATCAAGCACCATGTGATGAGTCCAAGAAAAAAAAGACCACGTTCACTTATATGATGCATACGTCAGCAATTTGGTAAGTAGCAATTCCAATAAACTTCCTGGCTGTTTAGCACAGCACTTTGTGTGGCAGACTTGTATAATTCAAACAATTCGTCACAGCAGTATGAGTAATGTTTAGGAGTTGCTATATATATATATTTACCTACCTTAATCCCCTTTAAACTAGATACATGCTTAATGGATCTGTTGGAAGAAAAACAAATGTTAAAATGAGATTTTAAACACTTTAAAAAACAGATGTCCAAATATACTAATTTTTTCATGAACTCACGATTTTCCCTCTTCTCTGTAGTCATCCAGTCCTTCATCATACGACTTTGATCTCTCAGTTTTTGCAGCAGGCTGGCTATCCAGGACACCAGGCCGGATGGATTCTACAAACAAATAGGAATTTTTGAGTACACAGAAACCTGAATCATATTTTTGCAATTTATTTCAAGCAATAAAGAGTTTACAATTTTCACTCCTGATCTCCAGAGTGTGAAAGGAAAAAAGTTGCAAGAGAAAAAGAATGAAATCAACGCTCACCATGATCATGTGAAAGCTGCCGCCGAATTAAAGGGATTGGAGATGTAGGACTGGGAGGAACAGTTGTTATAGCTGGTGCTTGAGAAGCAGATGCAGAAATAACAGCAGAAGCAGGAATGTGTGCAATATCATGGTCAATACTAGGACTAGTCGGTTCATCTACAAAGGTAATATGTCATATATTAACATATTAAATGCATTAATCAACTGCTCAAACCAAATAGCTGTCTAAACTTCTCATTACTGAGATATCAGATATCTTAAACATGAAGTCATTCTAACAAACAAAAGGGTCCAATTAATTCACACTGTCAAATGTACTTTTTTCTCATGAAGAGAAGCCTGTTTCATTGCACAGGGATGTTAACTGTACATTACAGATAAAGGCAGAAAAATCATCAATTTTGCAGTGTGAAAGGAACAGGAATGATTTGCTAATCTCTCAATATTATTTGCAAGTAGAATATTTTTGTTTATATGCAAAAGCAAAACCCACACGTACTATATTAGTAAATCTGAACTCAAGAGATAGATAACTACAATAAATTATGGGCAGACTATCAAAAGCCATGTAGTTTAAATGAGTGTTCAAATAAAAGAGCCAAGTTTCAAGCAAAAAAGCATTTTAACCAGCTATCTAGCATGCAAAGAATCGATCCCCCCATCCTCCATACACTCAAATAAAGAAGAAAGTATTCAGATTTTAAACGATGGGACTACTACATACCAATCAGTTCTTCCACTAATTGTTCATAGAAACGATTGCATGCCATACATGCCCAGCACCTCTCAGTCTCAATAGCCACAAGCGTCATCATGAAAGATTCCAAAAAGCTTCAAATATTCTAGTATTTAACATGTTTCTTAGAAGGTGGAAGAAACCAAAAGATGCATTTTCCATCATCCTGAGTAAAGAGCCATAACATCTTCTAGAGCACATTACTAGTACTAGAAAAATCATTCTAGCTCATGCTCTGGTAGAGGAGGGGATGAAAAAGAAAAAAACCCAAGTCACGAGCAGGGGCTGAACTGTACTGCCGTAATGAATATGAATGTACCCTAGGTGCTAAGAATTGTAATATGCAGAGCTACTGAAAAGCCTATTGAAATCAATGAACACTCACAGACAGAGGTTTATTCTTTGCTTTGAGCGAACACAACTGCGTGTGCTGCATTGTGCTGCAACAGTCACTAACAGTTCTGTTAAGGCAGCACTTGTACCATCAAAATTTGGCAATGTACATTTAGAGCAAGGCAATAAACAAAGTACGGGATGGTTTAGCAATAACATGCCTCTAAATTGTCTAGGGTGAAAAATACAGTAACTTTTGAAGTTAGAAAAGCACATCCCAAAAAACCCAGCTGCAAACTAGAAACACTAATAAAAAGGAAAAGCAAAAGAATTCACGCCAAACCATGACACTACAATTAAAAGATTTCCATGTTTTACTTGCATCCAAAGCGATAAATTAGAAGCATTTACAGATGACTTCACTACAGCAACTAGGAAACAGGAAGAATCTCAGCTACACTTCCATTTCAAACCTACAACAGCTCCATTTCCTATTGCCTTTTTTAATCTGCTGAGCTTCCCTGAAACTAGCGTTGACTAAAGAATATAATCACTCACTGCACAATTGATTGATTTACAGCACACAGACTGAACATGCTCAGGTTTAAGTTATTTATGTTAACAGGTATATCTCAAATATCACAGTCTCTACTCCCGAAAGTTATAAAAACACTAGCATTTGAAATACATTTGTGCAAGCTGTGAACACAAACATGTCTGGCAACACTACAGCATTTCCTGATTTCCCAAGAATTAAATCTTAAATCCAAGAATTCAGATGAGGAAGAACAGTTTGTAAGTCCCTGAAAGCAACAATAATTATTCAAATCATTATTACTTCACAGTGGGTCTAATTCCCAGATGAATCAAAATTAAAGTTGTTTTAGAAATATGCAAACTTTAGAGGAACTGCAAATGACATTGGTACAGAAGGGACATAACTATTCAATCCCTGAAGAGACTGAAGTTCAGCTAATAGCAAACTTTTATGTAATACACAGTGATTATAGAGCAAATCATGACATACACCATAGGAGTTTCTGCCTATTAATTTAATGCACTAGCAAATGCCACTGCTACTATCCAATAAGAAACAAAATCCAAACAACCACATATATTCCTTGTATTTTGATCTTTCTTTTAAGCGCTTGCAATATTTGTCTACCTTTTCAGTTTCCTTGACTGACATATTTGCACTCCAAAACTCATCACACAGCATGTGAATGGATGTGTTCAGCTCACCAATCAGTGAAAATGTGTCCAAAATGCAGTGAAGCACACAGAACAAACAAGCCAGAAGAGAAACCACACAAAATAGTTCTCTTTCAAATTGCTACCTCAGATTACTGGTGGCTCTTTAAATATTTGCAACAAAAAGGTCAAAGACTCCACAGAACAGATTATTCTGGGAGGTACTGAAAAACACCTGGAGGACAACGCAGTCATTGCCTCATGAGGGGAAAGTCCTGCTTGTCAAACCTTATTTCCTTCTATGACAGGGTAACCCACCAAGCTGATCTAGGAAAGCCAGTAGATGTAACCTTTAGGGACTTCAGCAAAGCTTTTGATACTGTCTCTCCCAGTGTCCTTCTGGACAAAGCGTCCTGCTCACAGCTGGATAACCCTGTTACACGATGGGTGAGCAGCTGGATCGTGGGTCAGGCACGAAGGGTTACAGTGAATGGGGTGACATCAGGCTGTGACCTGTCACTGCTGGGGTTCCAGAGGGCTCCATCCTCAGCCCAGTTCTCATCCACATCTTCATTTTAGTGATCTGGACACAGGACTCAAAGGAATACCAACTAAGTTTGCTCATGATACTACACTGGGAGGAGTTGTCAACTGCTTCAGGGGCAGAGCAGCCCTTAACAAGTCAGAGGGCTGTGCAACCATATTAAGTTCGACAAGGGCAAGTGCCAGATTCTGCACCTGGATTGGGGTAACCCTGCTTGTGTGTAGAGACCGGGGAATGAGAGGCTGGAGAGCAGTGCCATGGAAAGGGACCTGGTGGTCCTGGTCGCTGGCAGGCTGAACATGAGGCAGCAGTGCCCTGGCAGCCAGGAGGGCCAAGCATGTCCTGGGGGGCATCAGGTCCAGCATTGCCAGCCGGGCAAGGGAGGGGATTGTCCTGCTCTGCTCAGCACTGGGGCAGCCTCACCTCGAGTGCTGGGGGCAGTTCTGGGTGCCACAATGTAAGAAGGACATTAAACTATTAGAGAGCATCCAAAAGAGGGCCACAAGGATGCTGAAGGGTCAGGAGGGGAGCCATATGAGGACACTTGGTCTGTTCAGCCTGGAGAAGAGAAGACTGAGGGGAGACCTCACAGTGACCTTCAACATCCTCACAAGGAGAAGAGGAGGGGCAGGTACTGATTCTCTTCACTCTTGTGACCAGTGACAGGACTCAAGGGAACAGCACAAAGCCGAGTCAGGAGAGGTTTAGGAGGGACATCTGGAAAAGGTTCTTCACCCAGAGGGTGGTTGGGCACTGGAACAGGCTCCTCAGGGAACTGGTCACAGCACCAATTCTGTCTTGAGTTCAAGATGCTTTTGGACCATGCTTAGGCACATGGTGTGATTCCTGGGGTGTCCTGCATAAGGCCAGGAGTTAGACTCAATGACCCTGATGGGTCCCTATCATTTTGTGATTCCAGGACTACCTCATGTTAAACTTTTCAAACACAATCTGTTCTGCAATATTGTCTATGAAGTGACACACAAGACTGGCCATCAGAACCAAGCCAGCACAGTGACAGAGCATCTCTGGCCAAGGGAGGATGCCACTTGTCACCTCTATTTGCACATGAGCGTGCAACTGGTCAACAGATGCAACTAATGATTTTCAGGAAGAGCCCTTCAATGCAAAAACATTTATGGGGGTAAGACACCAAAAGCTTGTGCTAGATAGGCAACACAGCTCCAACCACAACTAACTGATCCTGTACCTAAGGCAGAGAATTCATGTATTGCCATGCAGCTGCAGACTGGGGACCTACAAAGGTAGGGAGCATCTGCACTCAATGTAGCTGAGCTTAAAAAAACCTAACTGATTCTGCAAAGACAGATTTACACAGAATAGGCTCAGAGGCAGAACCAGAGATTCCAAAACTGAGGATTCATGGGTGAAAAAGCATGACAAAGAGGACATACTGTACCTACCATGTGAATGAGGAGCTAAGGAACAAGTAATAACCAATTTATCAGATATTCAAAGAAACAGACACAAAATCACTGAAAAAAAGCATAGATCCATATCATAACCTATTAAGCTGCTACATTACAATTTTATCATGATTAATATAACATTTCATGTGTTTGTTTGTTCCATCTCCTGAACAGTCCCTTAAACATTCAGGTTTGAAAATAACAACCTGAACACAAAAGGGGACACATTTTGAGAACCTTACATGTAATTTAAATGAATCACAGAATTATTCAGGTGGAAGCAAACCTTGGAAGGTCTCTTAAGCTCACATTCTCCACAAAGCAGGGTTAGTGCTGAATTCAGACCATGTTGGTGAGCGCTCTTATGCAACAAATGCTAAAGAGAAGGGAAGATCTCCCTCAACATCCCGGCTGTGTTCTTTCTTATTGATACAGACCAGGACAGTGAAAGTCCAGTGTTGTCAAACTTAATAAATGCATCCCATTTCCTCTCCAGATCATGAACATTAAACAAGATGGATCCTGAAGAACACCACTTGTAATCAGCCTTTGCGCAGAATACGAACACTTAGGCAGTACCCTGTAGGCCTGATAATCCAGTTTTTCTGTGTATCCAGCAGTATGGCCACATAGACTATGGCACAAGGATGGTGTCATTGAAGAGTTGAAAACCCTTGCTAAAGCCAAGGCTGGTGACCACCTTGTGTTTTCCTCTCATCATTTTTCAAGATAGGTATACCATTTGCTTTTTCCAGTTAACAGGGCCCTCTCCCAGTCCTCATAATCCTGCAAAGATTGTATCTCTACAGTGACACCAGCCAGCTCTGTCAGCACCTTCAGATGCATTTCACTGAGTTGCATGGATAGGTATGGGCTGAGCTGCACTGGAGATGTCTTAAGAATACCCTCTTTATCCAAGTTGGTAACGATTGTGGGTTTTGTCTCTGTTTGTTGTTCAATTTTGGCTGGTTTTTGGTTCCTTTTCTTTTGCGGTAGCGGAGAAGCAAGGGAGAGAGATACTTAAGGAAATTGTTTAGTTAACTGAGTCATACACTCATGGGAAACAAATTCACAGACAGACTTCAGTACAGACAACTTCAGGGATGCTTTAATAGGGATTATTAACAGAGAAAGGTGATTTCTCCTCCAATCCATACAGATTCAGTTTGCCAAAGCTTTTCTTTACTGGTAATAAAAAATTACTGGAAAAAACTAGCTTCCCAAGGCTAAAGTCATCCTTCACATTTATTCCCCTTCAGGCATGGCAGTCGTGCAAGCAATATTTCAACATCTCAAAAGACTGTAAGAAGGAACGGTGTTATTTAGTAAATGCATTGCAGACCACACTACCATTTACAACATTAACTGGGCATCTCCGTTTAAATAAACAACATAAGTATGTGGCCACAGAGCTTAATTCAACAAGTATGTATTTTATCAAAGACTATTACCTGATTTAAAGATTCAGATCATAAAAATGTAACAGCTGTGTAGTAATACACGTTTAAAAACAGCTTTACATTTCACATGAAGAGTGTTGAGACAGCATGCAACCCCGGAAAAAAAAAAATTGTCCAACATACAATTTCCCAAACGGCATGTATTGAAGGAGGTAAATTTAACATTATTGGCTTTCTGACAAGCATAACAAATTCTTGGATTAGGTATTTGTTTATAGAAGCTCCTGTAGTATTTAATGCAATTTTGGTTACTTAGATCTTGTGTAAATGTAACAGTGATTGATTGCAAAAAGCCCAGCCTTCTGCAGAAGGCTACAGAGAGGTGCTGCTGTCTGCAAAGCAAAGGGCTAAACGAGTCATTAAAAACATTATTTTCATTCAACCGAGGCACAGATGTCAAGGCTCCTTATAGACTCAGATGGCATCTATCTGACAGCCATTACACTAAGTATTTTAGCAAATGCCTCTCTATTTCTTCAACAGTTCACTCAAACAACAGGCTATGACTTCAGGATGCAATTTAAGAATGAATCTTACATGTCAAATTAATTTGCTTATGTAAGAAAAGAAGGAACAAACTACCAAGTACTTGTTAGTAGAATTGAAAACCCCCTAATCTTCTCTTTATGGAAGGACTGGCAGGACATGCCAGCAACCTTGTAGAAGGACTGGCTTTAGAGGCACTGCCTGACTTTCAGCCCTTTGTCAACAACTGTTCCGCACTCCACATCCCTGGCCTGTCCAAATGCTCCACAGTACATGATACCACGACAGGCTCTGCACTGTCACAATGCACAATGGTACCTTGCTCTGAAGTATTCTTCCTAAATACAGTCGATAAAAGCTTTAAAATCTTGCCCTATGTCTAATATACCCTCTGTGCCTCTCAGGTGAGATTTGCTCCAGCTTGCTACAGGCAGCACTTCCCTTGAAGTACAGTCACACCACCCAGATGTCCCCACCTTACACTCAGCAGCAGGAGAGACACAAAAGGCTCCTGAGGCACAAGTGGAGCAAGGGAGAGCACAGCAGGGGGACAGAGGCTGCAGGGAAGGGGCACCAGTGAGAAGAATGCAGAAAGGAAGGAGAGCATGGACAAGATAACAGAGGTTAGGAAAAGGATCCTCATCCACACACAGGCAAGGAAGTAAAAAAAAAAAGAATCACAGAAGCAACTGCCATTAAGATAAACATAGACACAATAATGTAGGCTGCTTTTCTTGAAAGCCTGTCAGGAAGACAATCAAATAAAAATACCATGTATACAATGACACCAGTAGTGAGAGGGCCTGAAATAACCTATAAACAAAACAGAAATAATATTTTTAAAAAGTTAATAGTTGAATCAAAAGTAAACTATATGGAACTAACCCTGCTATCATACAAGATGGCACAAAGGACTAATAAATGCCCCACAGCAGTGACTTCTTGTTTTAAATCCTGCAGTACAAGCTGCTGCATCTTATACTTCAGCCTCCAAGGCTGAAAGTTCCTGTATGTATAGACTTCCAAGGCTAAAACACATGATTTGAAAAAAGATAACACTATTACCTGGTTTCCTTATGACCTGTTAGCTCATTTTTTCAAAAAAGAATCTTTTAAAAATCTCTTCTTTTTTTTGCTAGTTTTTAAGTACTTCCAGTGCTGGCAGCACTAATTGTCTTTACAAAGAACTTCTTCATATATCTACTTTACATAATTATCCTCCTGAGGCCAAAAGAATAGAATGGAAACATGTCTGCATGCTGAGCACATTCATTGCTCTAAGCCCCAGAAACACAGGACTGGAACAAGCTTCCTGAATCATCAAATCCAGTCCTCTGTTAATGCACTCATGTAAATAATATGTTTGTTATACTGACTGAGTTTCACGCAAACAGAAAAGGCTTCCCAAGGTTATTCTTCATGTGAGACTATTGTGAAAACTGTATCTGTGAATGTCTATTGTTTATTTCAGTGTCAAACAAAAGTTTAACTATCTTTCTATACAAAGCAATTCTGAAAGTTTCTGCTTGCCATATTACCCCATCACACAAAAAAGTACAATTCTAAGTATAATTTTTTTTGCCAAGAACGCCAACAGCATTGCCTTATTACCTGCAATTATTATTTGAAGTTACAATGATACACTAAGGATGATTTATGCTTTGAAAATATTACTCATTATCAAACAAATCTGATGCTTCTACTCAACTAAAACTCTTCTAGATGTTATGAATTATTGTTCCTTATTTTAAGTTTTAATTTAAAAAATATTTTTGAGCTACAGAAGCATTTCAATGGTATTTAAAACACTAATTTGTAATTTTGCGTTTTGGCTGCTATACTTCAGAATACCACAATGATTTAAAAATTGTTCTTTGGATAAGAAACACTGAAATGTTCAGCCTGGAGCAACAGTGATTTGGCAGGCCACACTGTAAAACTCTGGAAAAAAAAATAGAAGACTGATGCTTACCTTAGAAACACTGATGCCATGTTCCAATGCTATAACTATAATAATGGAAGAAACAGTCCTCAAAATGAACATCTGTCAGCCCTAATCTCTACTGCAATTACACTTGTATTTTCATAGTTTGGAATAGCTAAGCAGTAACTTGTAAAAAAGAAAATTATCACAATAGCTGAAGATTTAATTTTCATCTTGACTGCTACCAGTTTTTCCTTAAAACATACCATATCGACCATTGCTATTCAGCCGCCATTTGCCCTGAAGATACCCACACATTTTGGCTTGACTTCTCTGCTGGAGAAGTCCAAGGTTTTGAACTTCTCTCTGCCTGATGCTTCTCTCTTCTCGTAAAGAGGAAATAGAATGAGTAGATTCTTTCAAATGCTTCCTTTCTGCATATGAGAGTATTTCTGCCTGTTTCCCCAACTCTGTCTATTCCTACCATCACAACCTTTTTCACAGTGTGGTGTGCAAGCATATAAATTTATTTTTTTGTTTCAGTTGCATTCAATATATGTGTATTCACACTGTCATCTTCCAAGCCTCAGCAGCCTGCAGAGAGAAGCATTAAGATACAGGGGGAGGACATACTCCACTAGACAAGACAGTAAAGTCTTCACACTTTCCAAAACGTACTTGGAGTTACACATTCATGACCCAGGACTTAAAGGTAGGTATTGATAAGGTAAACCCTATACACCCCTACTTCCAGCACCAGACAAGATTAATGCAATCACATGTTATAATAAAGTCACCTGAAAAGTTTAACTAATACTAGGTGGTTTAGAATGTTTCAACTCCTAACTCCTTAACGTACTTCAAAAAATAGTATAAGTTGAACAGAACTCACTGAAAACCAGGTACATTGACCCTTATCTGCTAATCAACAAGTACCCAAGAGTACCTAAGTACTTTTTGAACAGCAGAGTGTGCCTGATTACTAGCACAGAAATTGCGGTGGTGGTGCCTGCACTAAGGGTAGAAGCAATAGAGATTAATTCTAAAGGTGGTGAGGCACTGCAACAGGCTCCCCAGAGAAGCTGGGAATCCCCATCCCTAGAAGTGTTCAAGGCCAGTTTGAATGGGGCTCTGAGCAACCTAGTGGAAGCTGTTCCCACTGATGGCAGGGGGTAGGAACTGGATGGCCTTTAGGGAACCTTTCAACCCACACCATGAATTTAGTCAGCAGGAGACATGTTTTAGAAAAACACAGACACGCACTAAGGGAATAAATACCATGCAGTTTAAGCTGTGAAACTCCTGGCAAATCTTTATTTAAATCAATACAGGGTATTGGATAACAAAGTTTTACTGTAATACAAAAGAGAATAGAGAAATTTATGGTGCACTTAAAATCACATTTGGCTCAGAGATGTTGTAAAGTGCAAATAGTTGGAGAAAGAAAGTACCAACATTAAGTATCACATATCTTTGTCCTGTTCTTATACCTTTCCTTAAGTATGAGTTTCAGTCAGAGGGAGAACACATCTGATTTTTACAACATTTTGGTGTTATCAAAGTCTGGTCAGATATTTTTATCTGGCTATTTTTCTCTCAGTTATTCACAGATTAGTAGTGGAATGAAGTGACCTATAATTTTTCTAGGGTAAGGATGTACTAAGTATTTTCGAAATGGGATCACATCTTTAAGGAAAAATCTTTGTACTTATGTGATGCTAGTACATGCCTAAGAAGAAAGCTCTATAATAGGATGGCTATGAAGTTGATTTTATTTTAAAAGAATTTTGAACTTCAAGATGATATTTAGGCTAAGGTTTTTAAAACAGATCTGTTTAAAACTAATTTTCATGTGACAAGCCACTGCAAAGCTGGAAAGAACATTCACCCAGTAGTAATGGCCAAAGCACGAAGCTGGCCCGACAGCCAGAGATGCTACAATCAGGTTAAGTACTGAAGCAGCACCCCCATTTCACTCCTGTGGGTAGTTCAGTCAACTCAATATGAGAGTTGGATTAACCTCTTCTACATTTCTTTCTACTCTACAGTAAGTAGTTCAAGAAGCAAAAAATATTTCCAACCTTGCTGCAAATCTCAGACATGCATACTAGACATTTATGCCTACGAAATGTATTAAAGTAACCATATTCTGAATCAACATGTTCTCAACAGTTACAGAACACATAAAATGGTTTGGGTTGGAAGGGACCCAAGCCCCCTGCTGTGGGCAGGGACATCTTTCACTAGACCAGGTTGCTCAGAGACTCAGACAACCTGGCTTTAAATACTTCCAGGAATTCCACATCTTCTTCCAGGGCATCCACAACTTCTCTGGCCAACCTGTTCCAGTGCTTCACCACTGTCACAGTAAAGAATTTCCTCCTAATATCTAATCTAAGCTTCAGTTTAAGTCCATTGCCCCTTGTCCTGTCACTACACGTTCTTGAAAAAAGTCTCTCTCCATCTTTCTCACAGGCTCCCTTCAGGTGGAAGGCCACAACTACACCACCCCAAAGCCTTCTCTTCTCCAGGCTGAACAATCCAAATTTTCTTAGCCTTTCCTCAAAGGAAAAGTGCTCCTCCATCTCTCTGATAAACTTGGTGGCCCTCCTCTGGATTTGCCCCAACAGGTCAATGTCCTCCCTGCTGAGGACCCCAGAGCTGGATGCAGCACTGCAGGTGGGCTCTCACCAGAGTAGAGGGCAGAATCCCCACGTTGACCAGCTGCCCACACTGCTTTTGGTGCAGCCCAGGACACGTTTGGCTCTCTGGGCTGTGGGTGCACATGGCAGGGTCATATCCAGCCTCTCACCCACCAGCACCCCAAGCGCTTCTGGGCAGGGCTGCTCTTGCTCTGTCCATCCCCCAGCCTGTGTTCATACCAGGGTTGCCCTGACTCAGGGCACCTTGCACTTGGTCCTGTTAAACCACGTAAGATTCCCATGTGCTTACTTCTCACACTGTCCAGGTCCCTCTGGATGGCATCCCACCCTTCAGGTGTAGCAACAGCACCTCTCAAGCTTGGTGTCATCTGCAAATCTGCCAAGGCGCACATGACCCCCCATCTATGTCATTAATGAAGATATTTAATAACACTGGTCCCAATAAGGACCTGAGAGACACCACTTGTCATCCATGTCTATCAGGATGTTTAGCAGCATTCTAATTTCCATTCCAGTGAAGATTAACTCATGCAAAATTACCCAGCAGGTCAGAAAATCATCATCTGCTTTTCTCTAGCACAGAAATTGTGCAAAAATTACAAGTCAAAAAAATTCCCATTAAAGACCAAAATTGCTAATATAGTCACTGCTAGAGCAAATGGTATTTTTATTAATCTAGAGAACAGGTGAGACCATTTCTGGATAAAAAGAGTAGACTGTCACTAGACTAACTTGTACAGTTTGAAACAATAAAGAGCGTTTTAAGAATACAGCTTCTATTTGGACCTGAAATGGAAATAGCAGCTTTCTGAGAACCACAATATCCTGCATTTAGTAGCACATGGAAAGTAGTGAAGCCTGCAATACCACAGTATGTTTATTTGTAAAGCTGGCAGCTTCATCATCCCCCAAGAACATGTGCTTACCTGAAGAAGAGTTTGAACACACAATATCTTGCCTAATTTTTTCAAATAAATCCATTTCTCCCTTAAAAGATATTCCAGCTACCTGCCAAGTTTGATCTGAACAGATCTCTCATTTCTATTAGTAAACGAAACCCAAAATTTAAATCTCCCTGCTTCTGAACTGCTTTTTTGAAAAGACTAGTGTCAAAAGGCAGTTCCTCAGTAACCCATCATGATTCCTGCTGTAAGGAAGCTCAGTGGAAACTCTGCTTGGATTTCTGTTTGTGGTGCAGGGCACTGTGCTACTTACCAAGACCTAAATTCATCCTGATGTTGTGCTATTCTCAGAAGTGGGTTAGTCACAAAATACTGCTGCAAAAGCCAACTGTTCCTGGCTGAATTTCTACCAAAATATGGTCCTGGCCATATCTACTACTTTTAATAAGCAGAAAGTGGTGATAAAAATAGACACATCACAAATATTTTAAACACCACACGTATTTTAAATGGCAGCAATATGTAATCTTGGAAGATATTTGTTACCTTGACATTTTTACACTATTCCAAGTGTCTACTGTACAGGTAACTTCAGTAAGTATACTTATTAAATTAGCTCTATCCAATAACACCTAAGAATGCAAAAAACCAAACTATGGATGCAAACATAAGGGAAGTAAGGCTGTTGCCAACTCCAAGATATGTCTTCATTCAAAGGAAAATCCTTCTCAATCATCAAAGAGAAGGAAAAAAAACACAAAACCAAAAGAAAACCTTAAACCAAAACACAAAACTTCCAGTGATTTTTCCATCTGAAGAGTTAAAAAGCCTTTAACTGAATTTCAGAGCAGATCTAGGGTTTTATCCACCTGACTAAGTACAGCTTTTAACAAGTGAAGTTGTAATTAGGCATAATGATAGCAGAACAAGCAAAGTTAGAATAATGCATATAAATGCTAACTTAAGAAGTGGTCCACTTTCATAACATTTCATGCTCTTCCTGTTCAGAGAGGGTTATTTCCTGTTCAAGGTGCTAGAGCTGGGGTGGAAACTTTCCATAGCACCTGTACTGGCACAAGAATTTCTTGCTAGGAAGACAGCCACAAGGACCATTCTGGCTCAGGTAGTGCCCACGCTCTAGAAGCACCAGTTTTTAGTATTTCTGGAACATTCAGGAGGTTCCATTCCAAGAGGCTTATAAGAATTCAATCCCATGTGGTGTTATGTCAAGAGGCTGCAACAAAGGGTTACAATTTCATTCCTTCTGAACTTCTCAACTGCTACCAAATACAGTACAACTGACATGTTTAAGGGTTCTTTGAACTTTAACCAACACATTTCTCTAAAATATGGAAGCAAGTCACATAAATACAAGCTCATGGGAAATCTTTGTCAAAACCAAGACAGGAGATGGTGTAGAAAAGGTTGGGCTTGACTTTACCAATCTTGATCTGATTTTAACATGATGACATTTAAACTGTACGGGATTAAATACTCTCAGCAAACACAGTATGTAACCAAATCAAGAGCCCAACACTGATTTTAGGCAGAGTACTGAAAAATCCTGCATAAAGATCAGTTACATGGCTTACAAACTTGTGCAAATCCTTAGAGAAAGATTGGCTGGGTCTAAAAAAGAATCTAAAAATTATACTGGGTACTGATGCATCCAGTAATAACAAGAATGAAAAAAGTCTCTACAACTCCCATTCAAAATGAAAAACCCAACAACACAGGCAGCATCTGCTAGCCAAGAATGCACTTTTTAATGTCTTACCAGTATTCTGTCAGAAAAACAGAATTATTGTATCTTTTGTATTATTTCCATTTTTTGATGAACACAAAGCTTCTTCACTGTTTTTTTAGGTTATTCACTTTCAACTAGTAGCAAATATTATACATAATGCTACGGGAAAAAATCACTGCTTCATATCCACAAGAGAAGACAATTATACTAAGACATTGTATCTGTGATTGCCTTAACCTAATATGTAAAAAAAGTTGTTTTTCACACAGATGAGTTCAAGAATCAAAATTCAGTATTCAGTATTTTCTAAATACTTCCTACACTAAATTCAAGAGCACAGAGAGAGTCAGGTATAAATCAACTCCTGTGGAAAATGATCCACACACATCTAGACTACAAAGGATTAAATCGGCCACAACAAAAGAAAATCCAACCCAACAACAGCAGTACAAAGACAACAGAGGCATTGACTACTTGAGTAGGACAGAAGTGCTCTGCCACTGTAACTCTCTCTTCAGCAGAAGACAGAAATTCATCACATACCCAAAATTCAATATAATTTTATTTTTTTCTATTATTTCCAATCCTTCCTTTAGTTCTTTTCCTCTTCAGCCCCCTTCCCATAAGCTCCCTATAATTCCAACCCTGTTTGTGCCACAGCACACAAGAAATCTTTTTGCCTTCTCAGATTATGCTTCCACAAACTTTTTCATTCATATCCACATTAGCATCTTTACTTGCAAATCCACATCTTTTTATTGCTATCCTTTCACTTGAAACAGCTTTCATCTATTCCCCATCTGTCTCAGAAAGCTTTCACCATACCTATTCAGCTGAAAAACTTCTTTTTTCCCCACAAATCATTCTTATATGGATTTGCATTCATATTCTCTCTTTACTGGATTCCAAATATGTTTTATGCTAGAGAAGTAAAAGTATTTGAAAGGTGTTGCAAATGCTAGTTGTACATATACGTAACATCACAATATTATGTGGAGTGATAAGCAGAGTTATGTAACACAGGCTTATCCTGAGGGTTAAGGAAAACTCTAGAAAAATAGTACATCACTGTTTACACTAATTCTCCAGGACCCCCAAACAAAACAGAACATTTTTTTTCCCCTCCACTGAAAAATATTTTTACTTTTACCAATCAAAAGTTATTCTAGATGAAAAAATCTGCCCTGCCACTCAACCTCAGGGTTTACAGGAATAGCAGTCAGCTACCTAGCATGGTGTTTTTCATCACCATTAGGAGAGAAAAGCATTTGATGTATACTGAAATAATTTAACTCACCAATAAAGGGAATTGAAGCCAAAGAGTCACCAGGTGGGCTGGAACTTGATGCTTTCCTTTCCTCTATTCTTTTTATGTGAACTTCTCTCCGAGCATCATTAGGTAACCAACAGGTGGTGTCCGAGGCTGCCTCTTGGTCATTTACAGCAAGAATGTAGGACTGATGCCTCAAAGGCTGGGGAGTTTGGTGGCCAGAAGGTGATTTGTCCCGCATGACCACCGTGTCTTTGTCATTTCCCTGAACATCCATTTGCAGACTTTCAGATTCACGAACATCTTCCCTTTCAAAACCATGAATCTTTTGTCTGACGGAACCATCTACATTGTCAGAGGTAGTTGAACACTCACTTGTTGGCTGAACAAGTTTGGCGGAAGCTGGAGCCAGAGAGGAGGGCTGGATGGTTTTACCAGTTTCTGTTTTGTGATCGGGGGCGCCTTCGGCTCGGATCCTTGACTGTTGGTTTAACAGACTGCTTTGATGCAAGTGATTGACTGTTCTTTGGTCTTTGCTGGCAATAGCATCCAGGCCCTGGTTAAGGGGAATTGATGGTTTTGCTGCATAGGGAGTTGAGTTCTTCAGAGAGCTACTTTTAGAACTTCTGGCTGGTGTGAGAGACAACCTCTCCTGTGAAACACCTGTAGGTTTTGAAACTCCCCCAGGAGTTTGCAAATCACGAGAAGGCTGTAACATTTTAATATCTGGTGAAACTTTCTGAAAGTGAGAACCAGGCAGAGAAGCTCTACTACCTGTTCTCCTGTTGTCTGAAATATAACCACTTGGAGCAACAGGAAAATTTTGACCTCGAAGGGACATGTGAAATGTATGTTGTCTAGATCTGTCATAAATACCTCGCCGATCATCTTGTTCAGTAAACCCTGTCCATTTATAAGTCTTTCTCCTATCTCCATTTGCGTCTGCAATCATATTCTCAGAATGAAAATTTTCTAGCACTTCACCCTGTTTGCTGAGATAATCCCATGACCGAGCCCTGTGATTTCTAGCATTGACTGAAGGCGAAGTTAGAGTATCTTGTGAAGCACTTCGTGGCCATTCTTTCATCAACACGGGATCTTCGAGCCTTTCCTGGGATACACTTCTCTGCCGGATCTGGACAGACTGTGGAACCCTGTCGTGAGAGGTGCTCCTGCGCCGTACCTGAGAAGCAGTGCGATTTGGCACCACCTGATTATACTCAGTTGTGTTCTGAGAAGCTGCCCTTAAACTATCTAACCTTTCCTGGATTGTTCGGGAGCCATACATGTGCATGCGCCTATTATCAATGTACTCCTTGTAAGTTTTATAGGTCTTCCAGTCTATATGCTGGTGGGAGGTTGGAGAACTGTAGTGATTAGTAGAGACTGAGGGCGAGTCTGTGGCTTGAGTTGAAGGTCTAGTGCTTGGGATGCCTTCTGGACATACTACATAATTTGAAGCTTTACTTACTGTTCCAGTTGAATCAACTGGTCTTGTTATTGGAGTCTGGGGAAGTACTATGGCAGTGGACACTGAAGATGGTGGTGATGTGGTCCGTGCTTTTAGACTGGTTTGATCTTTCAAGCCGTATCTTACTTCCTCTGTCCTGTGTGATGGACCAGCATGGTTATTTCTGCAAGATGGCAAATCTACAGCCTTCTCAGAAGGCACAATAACAGTCCTTACAGTTTCATTGCAAACGCACACGGCTGTATTTGATTTTGCAATGTCTGTTGGTGATGGAGGCACTTGTATTTCCATTCTGTAGGCCCTCTCTGGCTGTGTCAATGCCCGGACTGGTCTACTGACTTGCTGTTTCCCCAGCGAGAAGTCAGAAGGCAGCTTGTCTCCAGCTTGTGCCTTAACAGAGGCTGCGGATGTCAGGCGTGGATAACATATTGGTGGTGGTTCAGGTATGTTGTGGGCATTACCACTGTAGGCTTCATTGCCTTTCAGGTAGGCATCTTGGGAATATGCCTGTGGAGAGAAGAGTCAGTGAGTATCCAGTAGTAGGAGATGGAAAATTTCACCCTCTAGTATTTGCATGATCAACCTTCAAGGGAGGGGAACACACAGTCGAAATTCACACTCCCTCTACTTTTAGACAAAATGTTAGTTAAAAAGATAAAACCAGCATTCCATCCTCTTAGTTAGCAGAAACAGAATAAGCAAAATCATGATATACATTCCCTCCCTCAACAACTAAAAAACTGAACCGATGACCAATTCTAGGAAATACTGCAAGCAGGGCACTGAGGCAGGTTTCTCAAAATCCATGAACACACAACGCAGTATTTTTCTCCCCCTTAATTTTGCTTTCTAACATGACACTTCACACATTCTTCTCATTTAAGCCTCCCATTGCTGGAAACTGGAATTTCACAGTAATCGACAGGTTAAAATGCTGCATAATAAATTCAACTAGCACTAGAAAAATCTCTGAAAAAACTGTTCACTTAATGAAGTACATATGAAAAGTACAGACAAATAAATATACATACACACACACTCCTCTAAGATGTCTTCTACATAAAAGCTACTGTTCCTAAACATATAATGAATAAATTAAAGCAGTAACATATTGTTGTGAGCCAACACCCTATAAGTCATATTTTACAGGAGACAGCAAGTACATGGTATGCAAATTTTACTGCAAAAAATATCACTATTAAGCACTTTTGAGGTACAAATAGTATGAAAATTCATACATATCCACTAGTGCCCACTCACTATTGAAACCTAAACTGAAATCTCTAACTTCCTTAGTGCACTTTGCATCTTCATGCATAAGAACCACACTCCTAAGAAAAGAATGGTTATATTACACTTAGTATGCTTCTGCAGCATTTCTGAAAAGCAACATTTGTCATTGTGAAATTAACAGAACATTCAAAATAATAAATTAATGAGAAGCATACAGCATACTTAAACAATATTCTATTATTGAAAAACTTTAGCATGACTTTGTTCAGTTTGAACATAATGAAATAAAGAGCCAATGCAGAGCCTGCCAATGTAACAGAAGATTAAAATAATTTCTCAGGGCTTTTACACACTTAGGCGTGCTATCATATCACAGCATTTCTTGTTCAAATCATAACATGCTCAATTCCAGTATATCAATGTGCTCTCTCTTAACAGCAGACAGTTATAGAAGCCCAAGTGCAGCCATACAATTAACACAGAGCAAAGTACAGAGGAGGGCGAGGCATTTACAATGCTGCTGCAATGTTACACCGAGCATTAGTGAAGTGCAAAATATTAAAGCACACTGAGAGAAAACAGACCAAATAACACAGGCACAAACCACAAATCAAGAGACCAGCATTATGAAGAAAATTCAGCTCAGACTATCTAGCTCATTTCCAAACTTGCTGTTTCATATTCTTGCTTCTCACAAATCATTAAGAAAAACATGCCTTACAAAACCATCCGAGAAATGGCTACTGTACATTTCTTACCAGTGCTGAGACATCCTTTGTAAACTGCAGCTGGCAGAAAACAGGAAAACACAGTAAAAACTGCTTACAGATGTAAAGACAGAATTATCTTGTCATATTGATGTTGACTACAGCAAGCTAAAAATACAGCTATACTGATTTCACTGGAAGGTACCAACAGACATAAAGGGCAGTAGAGCATAAAAAACTTCACCCTCCTTGTGAGCATGTCCATCTCAGGCTTTTATTTGCTCTTTATGTTTATCCTGTACCTTTACAGAAAGCAAAATACCTTTGTGCCATTTTGCCTTGGCGTATCCCTAGAGCTGCCTGCAGAGAGCTCTGGCTCTGTGCAGTGAGATTTCCCTTCCTCTACAGCAACATTACTGTCTCTTATTTCCCTGGGCTGCTACCATCCATCCCTGCTTCCTGGTGACGAAACAACAGCTTTATTATGCATTTAAAACAGCACGCCCCTTCCTCACATACATCCGACCATGACCACAGACTGTCAGCTGACTGCAGCTGCTTTCACGCTGCACATCTGAAATTAGAGGAATGATGCTGCAGAAACACTCTCCTCATGTGATTTCTCATTTTTTTCCTCCACTCATAGTAAAAATCAGGACAGGCTTCCACTGATACATTTAATGGGGGGAAGGAAGGTACAAAGATAAACATTTCTAAACCTTTAAATAAATGGCTATTTAAGATGTTGATAGGCTGTAAGAATTAAATAAAAAAAAATTGGAAGAGATTCTGAAGACCCAGAAAACAGATTGAGTGAGATCCTTCTGGCATACAAGACAAACAAAAACCATCATATACTGCCCTCTAATCAGAAAATAATTATAAATTTATACAGCTGATATCCCACCTTCTCTGAGATATGCACACATTACACCAACAGAAAATACACCCCATTTATGCTTTTGTAAAACATTGCCCTGACAAACAACGCTTCATTGACTTTGATAGCAGAAAGCCTAAATTCCAAAGCTGGTGTGATCTGATTGTAGTCAAAGACTATAAATGAGTATAAAAATAAGTTCTCAGCTCTTGACAAAATTTATCGCAGGTATTAAAATATCACCTTCAGAAGACAGCATTCCCACACACTCCAAAATGAGATCAGCAAGGTTTTCTCCTCCCCCCAAAAAATACTCTTCCATGATTGCAGGTATATCCAGACAGACACAGTGCCAGTTCTGTGTAAAACAGTTACTGGAAAAAAGGTTTTGATGAAGCAAAGTGTATTTCTCCTCTCAAGCTCATTTCACCCAATACCCAAGAAATCACTGAAACAAAGCTGAACATACTTTCAAGAAAGAGAAAGTTTATAGATGGGACTGCGATATTTTCACAAAGAATATCTGATATCTTTGTTTCATAACCTGATTAAGAGCCTACAGAAAACAATGCAACTTACAAAGAATCTGATAGATCTGTCCTGAATAATGTCACGCTGAAGGATGCATTATCAGCCTTTTTACTACGAAATATTTAAACTGCTTTAAGCACAAAGTGATGAGATTCTTAGAAGAGCTTAGAGCCTATGAAATGTGAAATACACCAATATGTTTATTAGTTCATACATTGCTTTGACATTTAACATATTTTGCAACCACATAAAACACAGCTTGAGTATTACTCTCTCAAGTTTCTCTAACAATAAATCATGTGAAAACACTACCTTAATCTCTAAGTGATTGCAACAGATTACATTCATAAAAATGTCATTAGGGTATGGCTGAATTTTAAGTGTTTATAGTCTTAAAATAAAAAAAAACAAATCAAACAAAAAAAAAGGCTTGCAACTTAGAAAACAATTTTTTTTTTAATATCCAGATTAATGATGCTCCTGATTCAGACCAGGCAAGCCATTGCAACTTCTACACAACTGGATACTCAGCAGTTATTCACAAGTCCCAACAAGATCCACGAATCAGTCTCGATGTTTTATGAGCTCTTTTCCACCTTCTCAAAACAACGGCAGTTTTTAAAGACTACCATACAAATGCAGCAATTTAGAGTGACATTAACTGCTCTGATGGATAACAGCTCTGCAACAATTACTAGAAGAAAATTGCTGCTCTTACAGTAAGAACTCAGTGTGTTTCCAGTTCTTTGGTACCATTTCTTCCCACCTTGCAATCTGGTTTTGTTTGCACAAACTTTGCAAACTCCTATGGTAAAGGATTAATTTCTTACCGTGAATTTGTAGTACCATTAAGGGTTTAACTCCTAAAGTAATATATTCACGCCATATGATAAGCAAAATACATTTTAAGCAAATAAAGCATTTTACAAGGTATTTTATTAACCGCCTAAAATTCAGCTGAAGGGTCTTGGTCCCATTTTTACCCCCTTGATTTTACGCCACTAGATGCTAGAACAGTAACAGCCATACGCATGAGGATTCCTCTGGGAAAGAAAAATGGTGAAAACCCTGTACTTTGAAGAGCTCAAACTGACCATATCCTACACCCCTCAGCCCAAATCCAGGACAACATGCAGCCCCTATGTTTCACTGAGGATGGGTGTGCTTCACTACAGGATGAGTAACAACAGATCTATTCACAAAATTGGTGATAAGCATGTTGGATTAATCAGAAGCTAACGTGCCCAACTCCTTGCAAGACTGAGCTTGAGGCATTCTTCTTTCCTCCTCCAACCAGTTTGGCTTCAGATTATAGTTCTTTACTACTAAATTCTTCTCTTCTCTGGTCCTAACTTAATGTCACAGTCATCATGAGTACGAGAACTGCACACCAGGAAAGGTTTACAGCTCTCTTAAATGGAAACACTTTTTAGTTACAGTTTGTTCCGGCAGGAAAAGAACATTAGTAATACAGCTCAAGTGCT
>VYZT01032660.1:0-11478 GCA_013400735.1 Pomatostomus ruficeps | reverse complement strand
TTTTACTTTCTTGTTTTGTTTTTTTTTACTTTCTGTTTTGTCAATGGAAAAGCATACTAGGGAAAAGATTGCCATTCAGAACAGGTAGCCTTAAAAATCTACCATTAACTACACCTACAAATAATGCTCAGGCACCCTCAACTCTAGTAGCAGTAGCATTGCCCAGTTAGTTTAGATGGGACACTTGAAATTTTATCATAAGGGACTGAAAGCAAAATCACAACTTTAAAACAATCTCAAAGGTTAACTTCTTAATAATTCACTGTGGTGTTCATCACTATCCAATGATACGAATCCTTTGGCCACCAAAATGACAGCAGCTACACTGTTGATTCTGTGATGCTTTGGAGAGTGGCAAATACTCTTGACGGAAATCATTCAAGGGCACAGATGCTCGTTTCTCAAATACATAGTAAATTGCAGTATGCACATACAATGAGAGAAAAAATTGTCTCAAATAGTTCTCAGACATCTAATTGGTAAAAAAGGTGAGGTTTAGCTAATAAGGTAAAAACTGTAATTATAAGAATGAAAAGTCATGATTAAACTCTATCAGTGGTCAGCTTTCTCTAATTCTTCTCTTCACAGGTACTTATTATATAATTAAATTTTTATTATTTTCTGCTGACATTTTTCGACAGTTTCTGAGATAAATATCCAGAACATCATTAATTTCAATCCATGTTTGTCTATGCTCAATTCTGATTTATGCAACTTAAACAATAAATTATGCAATTAATTTTGAAGTTGAGGTTAGTTTTTTAGTTGTTAAAGCATGGAATATTTGATATTAGGGATTATATATCACAGATTCACAGAATATGCTGAACTGGAAGGGACCATACGTGTATGTATATGCACGGATTTGCAGTTTTATAAAAATGGATATGTATGCAAATATTTTTACAAAAAGGATTTTTTTCTGTATTGCTGTGTATGCAGCAGTGTAGACATACTTATATTCTTAAATTTGTGACTTGAACGTTCTTTGAGGCTTCTAGAAAGAAGCGGATTGATAAATAGATACAAATATTTCTGAAAGATGTACTGTGCAACATTGCCTTCTCACAGAGCTGAGCCTTACTCTTTTGGACAAACTATAAAGTGAGATCTTTCAAAACAATTTTCAAAGAAAATAATAAGACAGAAGGATTTTCTTCCTTCTGAGAAACCTGCAGGTCACTGATGAAAATTTAGACATAAAAAAGCATTTGAAACAAGAGTTTCTACATTTTCTGTGTTTTACCTACTGCGACGTCTTTCTGCTTCACAGAGATTTCACACTTCCATTTATAAGGTAAATATGCATAGCATATTTTTGGCAGGGTTTTCATAATGCCCACTATACTATACAAAGAAAGCTAAACAAACAACGCTTTATTCTGTTTCTTTTTTATTATTATTATTTATCTTTTATTAATATGAACCTTCAAAGTTGCTGTGCAAACATAAGAATTTGCATTATAGCAAGCATATGAACATAGATTATGTTACCAAACAAATTTAAGCTCTGCACTCCTATTTCCTATCATCTATGAAAAGCAATCTCAAGATTGATTCAAATATCAACTAGACTCTGTCACAGGTGAACGTAGTGCTGTGCTCTTATACTGTGGGTTTGATCAAAGCTTTTTCTCCTGCTGCTAATAGTAAACATTCCTTCTCTCATTTCTCAAAAACAGGAGTCTCCACAGTTTATCAGAGATGAACCTGTCTCACACTGTTAGCTGTTAAGGTGTCAAAGGATTGTGTGCACCACAGCATGGCTGAAAAAACAGTGCCTGACTCAAAAAAACTGACTGGGTTGAGATATCTTAATTTTGCCAATCAACAGGCTGGGTGTTAATTTTCGAAATACTGTGAAAAGGTTTATGACACAGAAAATTTTTCTATTTCCAGAGTGCAAACTATAAGCCTGTAAGACAATCATAACTGAAATAAAGAGCTATTTTGGCTTTACTAGTACATGAACTACAAAAGTACAAATCTTACTTAGATTGCACAGGGAAGTGTTTCATTGACACTATGAAATTCTGTTTCCATTGTATGCTAGTACCAGATTTACCTGTCCCACATTTTTCAGCGATGACACTGAATATACTCTTTTCAAGACATTTTTGAAACTTTTAAGACACTTTTTGAGAATTTTATATTATGCCAAAGGAGTGCTCAGAAAAACCTTCCAAATAGTATGTGAAAGCATGTATTGAAATGTATGGAGAAAAAAATTAAACAAGGATTGTTCGGATTAGTTTCTTAATAGTCATAAAATACATGTTTTTATCACTTACAAATATTTTTTTATGAAAAGGAGATTAATCTTAATTTACATCATTTTATGGTGACACGAACTTTCTGAATAAGATTGGTACTTTTTGCTGCATGTGAAAAACACACTGATATATGTGAGGGTGCACACTCTCAGCCTAGAGTAGTGAAGGAGTTGTCTTTAACTGAGCCCTCGTGCATACACTGCTCTCAGATGGCAGGAGATCCATCCTGAACAGACCTAAAACAACAGTAAACATACATCTCTCCCTGGCTGATCAACCAGGCTGACATGTTACAGCGTGGTCTTATGACACAAGAAAGTGGAGATAGTTAGTCATAAATAGCCCAGTGGAGATGTGTGCTGTTTTTTCCTGGAATAAAATTAGTTTTCTCCATAGTAGCTAGTATTAGGCTGTGTTTTGGATTTGGTAACACAGGGATGTTCTTGTCACAAGGAGAGCCTAGGCCCCTGCTGCTCCTTTTCCCATCCCATCCCAACAAAGAGGCTGGGCATTTACAAGGAGCTGGAAGGGGCCACAGCCATGACAGCTGATGCCAACTGACCCAAGGGGTATTCCACACCAAATGATACTATGCTCAGTATATAAATATTGAGGAAGAAGGAGGAAGAGGGGGATGTTTGCAGTGCTGGTGTTTGTCTGCCCAAGTAACTGTTAGGTGTGATGGAGTCCTGTTTTCGTCTGCGTGGTTGAACTCCTGCCTGTCCTGAGAAGCAGGAATCAATTCCCTGTTCTGCTCTGCTTACAAGCATGGCTTTTGCTTTACCTACAAAACTATCCTTGTATCAACCCACAGATTTTCTCTTGCACACCAGAGAAGGTGGATATCCAGGGAGGTTGTGAATTCTAGGGGAGGACCACACTGAGGCAGGCTCCTGGCAGGACCTGTGACCCCTTGGAGAGAGGAGCCCATGTTGGAGCAGGTTTGCTGGCAGGATTTGTGACCCCCTCGAGGGGNGCAGGATTTGTGACCCCATGGAGGTGAAACACTGGAAGGGATGAACCACAGAGAAGAGACCCATGCTGGAGCAGTTTGTGAAGAACTGCAACCTGTGGAAAATACCAATATCGGAGAAGTTTATGAAGGACTGTCTCGTGTAGGAGTGTCCCTGTGCTGGAACATGAAGGCTCCTCACCCTTAGGAGGAAGCAGTGGCAAAAACAAGAGACTGCAGTCCATATTCTGTGTCCACCTCCACCCTGGAGAAAATGGGGAGTAAAACTGGTCCTATTAATAAGGGAGGGGTGGATGGATGGGGTTTTAAAGATTTCATTTCACGTTATTTGATTTGATTGTCAATAAATTAATTTTTGCAAGCTGAGTTTGTTTTGCCCATGTAATTTCTGAGTGATGTCTCCCTGTCTTGATCCAGGAGACTCTCATTGTATTTTCTCTCCCCTGTACTGCTGAGGAGGGGAGTGATAAAGCAGGTCAATCCACTGCACTAGAGTTAAACCATGACAAGCTGGCAAAATAGTAAAATGGGCACTATGTGACCAAAGTAATTAATGAATAAAGCTAAAATGTGTCAAAGCATTTAGTAGCAATTTTACTAATATTTCTTTGACATTTTTCATTTACTGTTCTCTTGCTTCATTTTCCAAATCTTGAGATATTCTATTAACAACAGACTGCCTGTGTTGCTGACCCATGTTAGTTTTGGGTATAGTGAACTCTGAGGTATCAGATTTAGGTCCTTACTCTGTCCTTGTCCTCCAGCCTCTTCATTTGAGTCTGTGAGAAAAGCTGGAGGTCCTGAGTCCAAATCAGGAGGGAATGATTTCATTAAGAAATTGATGCCAGAAGTTTCAGATCTGTGAAGGAAGTTCTCTGTAGTTATTTTGCTATGTAAAATGTTGTATAATTCCTGCTACATTGTCATCTAGTTGAGATGGCAGAGAGCCTTGTCAGTTTTTTGACACACAGGGTAGCTTCTTAGTCAAACTTTCTATGGGCCTTTGGAAGAAAAATACATAAATGCTGTGACAGTCTTTCAAGACTGCACTGCAGTGTAAATTTTACCTCATCTTTTTCCCTGCATGTTGTTTTCTAGAACAGTACTGTGCTCCTTTGTTTTCTTGTACAAGTTTTTTTTGTAACTTATAAAAACTCTAGGAAGTTGTACATCACACAAAAGAAATTTAATTTCTTGCTGAATGAAAATACTGTTTTAAATTCAGTAAATCCATAAATAGTTGGTAAATTAATTTGGGGGTTAGTTACATTAATCTTGAATTTTTTTCTACTGAAAAAAATATCTCTGCCACCCATATGTACAATACAGGCTGAACACAATAAAATACCACAAAAAGCATGGGGTAGCTCAGTCGGGAGGTGTGAAAAACCCGTGTTGACAACAAAAAGGCCAGTTTCTTCTTCACTAACTGAAAACTTCATCATTTCAGAAAGCTCTACAGAATTATTGAGCCTTGCCATACTCTTTACAAGAAGGTATCAACCTAATGCATGCTTTAGGGTGTGGTGATGATGGACAGCTGATGATTAGAAGCATTGCTTACTACGAAAAAAACAACTTTTGAGCAAGAACGGCCTCTTTTCACTAAAGTAAGATACTGTAATGAAAAGATTAAAGTATTTTATGTGAGACCATTTACAAAGGAAATATTCTTGCCCAATTTTTTGGGGGAAAGAGAGGAGACAGAAATATTCTGACCAAGTAACACAATCCAAAAAGCAGATGATGAATACTTTTCAAATCCATATGTATAGCCATTCCTAAAAATCACATAAGAGCCCATTTTTTTTTTTACTCCTTATTAATGGTTCTCTTTTACTATTTAAAGTGTGATAATTGTACGTGGGACTTTTTTCCACACAAAGAATGCTACCTGATAATGTTAGATTTTTCATAGCTAAGAGAAATTTTCCCTAAAGTAATGCACCTTGCATTAATTCCAAAATTCTCTGTTGATTTGGATTTGGATTCATTTGAAGAAAAGATGTCACAGCTTAGCATCTGTTACCAATAATATTCTGGTTCTTATTAAAAGGGTAGTGAAATGTCAAATTTTGTTTGTCTCAGAAAATGTATCAGGGCTCTAAGGTAGGTCTTCATCAGGTTCCTGAAAACCAGAAGCTCTAAACCTGTGACTCCGAGGTGACCTGAGGACGAAAAAGGAGGCAGAGGACTTACCACAACACTTAGGATTTCACTCTACCCTTCTCTTTATCAGTTCAAGATATATTTTCCTCTTGACCTGAACAGAGTTTTTCTGCTCTACGGGGCTGTAATCAACTGCCCAGTTGTGGCAGGAAGATTGCAAAACTCAAAATCACAAAGGTCAAATATGAGGAAAATTAAAGACACTGTCTTCACTAGGCCAAGGGTATATAAAAAAATAAATATTACATTGCATTGGATACTTCTGTAACCAGAAATTATGTGGGAATTTTATCTCCAGTAGATGAACACTGCTACTGGTCTTTCAAAGAACCATCAACACTCCGACTGTCCCCAAGGATAGTCCTCTTTCTGTTCACCAGTATGTACTAAGAGAAATTTTGAAGAATACCATGGATTTCAAGTGTTCAAGCACTGAGAGTAACAGAATGAGAGAAAACAATACCTTTTTATAAAAGTGCCATATTATTTTTGTAAATGCTATAGTGAGTACTTTTATAATGAAAAGAGATTATTATTATTAGCATAAACCAAATTGTACATACACAAATATACCCTTGCAAGATCGAAAAGATTTTCTAGGACACTTCCCTTCATTTTTCCCCACCGTATCTTTCCTGAAGTACTGCTTACATCAGGTAGCACAACATTAATTTGTATGTCTGCTTTAATGGAGCTTTTTTAAGCAAAGGAGAAGACAATTTGATCTTGATCATTTTCATATTCCAAATAATTAAATCTTTTTTAGGTGAAAATATTTCCCTTCTATATTACACTATGAAGAATTTTCAGGTTCTACTGAGAAAATTATCTGAACACTAATATTTTGTGTACACTGGATACACTAATTTTGCACAAGAAAATGACTTTTGTCCTTCAAATTTCTTGTGGAAAATGAACATGTTTCTATTCACCCATATATTAAAAGTCATTAAATTATGAATTTTTATGCATTTTAAAATGCTGTGTTACATGGCATTTGACTTGTTTTGGTGAAGTAGTTATCTTTGTAATTTGGTTTGCAAAAAGCATTCCTTTTCCTGCAGTTTTAAAAAAACACAAAAATCACATTATTGTAGAAGAAAAAACTCATGTAAGACACACATTTTAAGCACATATGTAATATCTAATGGCTTGCACAGGGAAACATCCTCTACTAAAATCTCTAACATGATTTTCAATACTATCAAAATTTTTGAATATTTTCCTTCTAAAAAAATAAAAAGGAAAGTTTGAGAGATGGGGACAAAAAATTCCATTGATTAATAAAATAATAGGTTTTCTCATTCTTTTGATTGTAGGTCTAAATGTCATATTAACTAGGATAATTATACAGATTCTTCTTTTATGATGGTTCTCATTTTCAAACAGTAGAATTACATAGAAAAGGTACAACTCTAATCATTAGTAATACTCAGTTTCATGTATTTACTTTCTTTTGAATATATTTAATAGCAACTGAACACTTGTGTAGTATAAAATGATTCAAATGTTTGAGATGTCTACCTTATACGTTTGTCAGTCCTTCCTTTTTAGCTAAACCTTCTCTTTCCTTCATTACATGATTTCACAAGCAACTCAGGAAGATAAAAATTCCTTTCCTTGCCTAGTATTTACTTATTTTGGCTATATATAGATTCTGTTACTTTTTAATCTTTTAGCCAATGATTAAAAAGTCTTGAAATCCAGAATGACTCCAGACCCTGCTCCCAGCATATTTTTTTCATCATGTCCTCACAATTTTTTGAGAATAAGTAACAGAGAAATGAACTGTAAATTTCAAAATCAAGCAATATAGTATTTCATAATTTTCCAGATATATATTATGATTTTTGTGCTGTGTGCAGCCAACATTTGCATATTTGGTGAAGCTTCATCTCACTGCAAAGTGATGACTAAGCTGCTATTCACCTTCACTTTATTTTCCTCAATGATGCTTAAATTCTGCTGCATAAATGTATAGTTCAGATTATTTTCACTAATGTCTTCTCTGTCTTAAGATAAATTAAACAATTATTTCCCCAAGATAGCCCCATTTTCACCCAGTTTTAATGCGAGTTCTAGTAAGAGGGTTCCTGATAAATATATGGAATTCAGGAGAAGTGCTCCTTTTGACATTAATCTACCTTTCCATGAGTTACTTCTCTTTCTCCTTTGATGTTTTACAATTGAAAGAAACTGAGAAAGTTCCCCACTAGCACAGAATATTGCAATATCGAAGGCATACAGGTTTTGGAAGATGGGGAACTATGGGGAAAAAAAAAAAAGAGTCCTGAGGATTCAAAGACTTCAGCAACCAGAGGGTAGGTGTAAGCCACAGGCGATTTCTAGGTTTCATTCCCTTTTATCTCCACAGTTTCCTAAATTTTAACTCTTCTGAGAGAGGCAAACAGAAGAAATTCCAAAATCTCCTTATGTTTCTGCGAGGTTTTTTCCTCTTTTCACATAGTGCTACTCCCCTTAATAAATTATTTTTTATCAATTTTGTAGTCATGGAACTGTCTTATGCACAATTAAAGGAAGAAGGATGTGGCATTTATATGTTAAACTGCATCTCTTCTGGAAGCAGTTCAGCTGGGCAAAGAAAATACTTCATTATTGCCAGCAAAAAATTTCCCTTTCACAACAAATGTGATGCAGTCCTTTCCCAATACCATTCTGATTTCCTTGTCTTCTTGTTTCAGATGATCCAGACTGTGTCTTTCTCAGTCAACAAATAGGAAAATGTGGACCTACTATAAACGTAATGTCAGTAGAAGATGCCACCCCTTCCTCGGCCAAATGGTCCCATGCAGAGGACTGCACCCAGATAATTATGCATGCTCCTCACGTGCCACATGAAGAAAATGGAATGCACTAGACCTATATCCAAATTTTAGTCCCCAACTATTTTCTGTGTAGAAGCTACAATGATTCAGAATCACCGAGTTTCTTTCCAGACTTGATCATCACAGATGAGGCAAAAGGAATTTCATTATTTCAACCCAATTTGCTCTCCTGTGACGTTACACTGCTAGCAGCTCTTCAGAATTCTTTAGAAGTTTGAGGGGTAGTGTTGTCAAAAAACCTTTTGCCCTCAAGAGAGAAAACCATGTATTTTGTCAGATGGAACAGCTGTGATAAAACTCAAAAAATCAGACCATTCATGGGGATGGGATTTTTTTTTGTTACGCTGTGCTCCTTGACGTGTTTATGTCCAAAAGCATTGCATGTGGTCTCTATGGAAAGGTGTTCTTGCCAGATTCATGAGCTTTACAAAATATAAAGAGCTCATTTTTCTGTACAGTAACTGACATTGGCAAAGTAGTAAGTCTTGGTGAAATTAGGGATACTGAATAAACCAGGTTGAGTTGAGACATTTAGCCAGTAGCCAAACAAAGTGTCAGAACTGTAACATTTAAGAATGGAGCTTTAGAGCTGTCACAATATGATTTAAGAGTAATGACAAAGATGATATCATTCAGCCATAATACTATTGGTATTTCCAGGGGGGCTCCTCCTAAATTGTTTTAAGACAATGTAAGAACTGGGGATAACATAGGAAGAAAAAGTCTTGTAAATTCTAAAATTACACCATAAATTTGGTAGTGTCTTGGGAACTCTAGACAAAGAAGTGTACGCAGAGAGAAAAAGATGGACTGTTAGTCTAAGTTTAATTCAGAGGTCATGTTTTGAAACTGGTTTTTTGTGAGATCTTTGTTGCAATCTGTTTCTCTAACCCAGACCAGGCTGTTTTGCTGTACCAATAAGCTTCCACACTGTAGGAGTAAGATTAATCTGATGATTTTAAGGCTAAAGACAGATTTATAAAGGCCCCAAATTCAAACTGATCTGGAAGGTGCCTGTAGATAATCTGACTCTTAAGATACTTATTGCTCATCAAACTGCAGTCAGTTACCCATGGATTTGGTATTGCAGAATATTAAGTTATGGTAACAAAGTCCCCATGATAGAGACAAGACAGTGATTTTCCAATAAACAGCAGATAGCTGAGATTCACCTAGTTTCCCTCCCTACCTTACTCTAAGAAATATTAACAATTTCACATATGGACATTCTTAAATAGGACTACTAGTTTTAGGGCCCATCCAGTTAGACAACTGTCATAACCAATTTTAACATGATTTTAAATATAGTGTGTACATATACATACATACGCAAATCTCTGATAAGACATGTGTATCACATTTGTGTATGGACTATCATCACTTTAACATTATCATGATTCTAGAGTAGTATACAGTGTAGTGTAGAAACATTTTCCCTTTGCAGGTTGCATGGCATGAGCCTGGGCTAAATGTCTGCAGAGTCGAATAAATGAGAAAAGTAAAATATTAACTGTAATGGACATTTAAACAGTTTAGTATTTTAACATATCTTCTCTTCGAGTTTTGTGTGACACAATCTGTATTTCTTCTCTTGTTCCATACCACAGTCTTCAGTTACAGAAAGGGCAATTATTATATAGACTTTTTTCCCTCTTTAATCTTTGTGTAAGGTTATAATTCAAAATGGACTAAGGATATAGCTTTATCACAAAATTGTTCAAAATAGACTAAAAAACAAGAACTGGAAAGGTAGAGTTGGAACACAATAAAAGCAAGGGAAGTGTTTTTAATTTTATGTTGCTATTAAGATAGAAGACCAAATTTTGAATACCTATAGAAAAGGGTAGAAGAAGTGTTTTCAAAAATAATTGATAAATTGTAATTAAATATTGTTATTAAGTTAATCTATTATAAATTCTATTTGATCAAATACTTTTGAAGTACTAGAGAAGATCCTATTTGGTTGCATCCATTCAAAAATAAACCTTAAGGGTACTGTACCGACACAGATACACCCAGTATTAAGAAATAGAGCTATCATGATTCAAACAAGTTTATACCCACAACACATCATAAAGATGGTTTATATTCAGATTTTGATTTTATTTTCTCCACTAATAGATACTTTTTTGAGAAGTATATTACTTCAAATTTAATTACCAATGAAAATATTTTTCCATGGACAATTATTCTACCACATCAACGATTTGCTATCACACAGCTGTAGTAGACTTCTGAATTGGCCTGCTTAATCATAGACCTCACCTTATGTGTTTGTCTCAGATAATTTTAGGTGGCATCTCCCACCAAATGTTCACCTTTGCTCTCTCTACAAATAGATGCAGTACACAAGTGCTACTCAACAGAACAATGGAGTTTTCTGGACTATTTACACATTTGGAGCTAACATACGGTGTAGCTAATCTGGAAATTTATCAAACTTACAGATACGTATCAGACTCCCATAGAACACTGAAAAGCACAATATGATGGTTATATGAAATACAAGGAGAAATAGGAAACTAAATAACAATCTATAATGTGAAATGCATAGATTAAAGGAAAAGGAGAAAAATAAAATGCAAATATAATTTTATTCTTAATGTATGCCATTTGTCTTTGTATTCATAAATACACTTTTACAGGGCTGCATTTAGTGCAGGATGACAGTGGAACATACAGGAAAGACAAGCTCCCTTTTCTTAGGAAGCCAAAGTCAAACGTGTCATCGTCATGATAACTGCAGATAATTAAGAGAGAAAGAGGTCCTGGAGGCATCACAAATATCTAAGTCTCACACTGAATTTAGTCATGAACACAAATAGCCTGGTCTGTGGCAAATAGTGCAACTAAAACTCATTCCTAGTAGCTCAGATACCCTCCTGTAACACTCGTTCTTCAAACAACATGTAGAGAGTTTTAGTTTTTTAAAATGAATGAATGCCAGAAAAATACTCCTTTGGACTCAGAACTGGATTATCAACTGGTATGGAGGAAAAAACATGTATTTCAGTACTTGTAAGTGATATTTTTTCTGTCCTGCCTTAGTCTGAAAGATGCACTAAGGACTGTTCAACCCTTGCAAAATTTGAGTGCAACTAGTGAATATAGATTTTTGAAAAAGGTTATGTAGCATGTTAATCTATCTGAATATCAAACATATGAAGGCACTTGTGCATTGTATTAGCGTGGCATGGGGTGGGGTGGGGGGATGGAA